>NW_026464916.1:0-14107 GCF_026875155.1 Cherax quadricarinatus
CATTACACCAAGATATCTGTAATTTTTTAACGTAGCTAATGATTTCCACCCTGCAAATAGATGGGTTGGGGGATGTCGTTTGCTTGTTAATATCTTAGTTTTAGAGGAAGATATTATGAGGCCTAGTCAATTACAAATTGCTTGAACTTCATTAAGAATGGTATTCATCTTCTTATGCCCTGTTGTATGGATCATGATATCATCAGCATAGCTTATAGCTATATGTTTAGGTGAGGCAGGTAGAGCATTTAGGAGAGCATTAATCAGAATATTAAATAGCATGGGACTAAGAACTCCTCCCTGCGGTGTACCTAAAGACATTTCTTTAGAATCACTTCTGAAGCCTTGGTAAAGGACAGAGTTTAGTTTAATATGTTTATTATGCACCCCATACCCATCCAGTGGGCGGTAGTCAAAAGATTACAGATGTACATAATGGGTCCAGGGACTGGGCCTCAAAGTTTTGATAGCTGAGCAAGTTACAGAGGTAATGAATTCACAATTTGCAAAGGTAATGAACTCACAATTTACAAAGGTAATGAACTCCAGGTAGGTCTAGTCACAATCATGACAAGTTACAAAGGTATTTGCAGATTACACAATGGGTCCAGGGACCGGGCTCCAAAGTTTTGATGGCTGAACTAGGTACAAGGTAATGAACTCACAAGTTACAAAGGTAATGAACTCACAAGTTACAAAGGTAATGAATACTGTAAGAATGGTTACTTACGTGTATACATGGCTGCAATCATGAACAAATTTTAGAGTAATGAGCAATTCACACTTCCACCCCCGGGTTTCACAACTGTAGTGAGTTATTGGTGCAAATTTTGATTGCGGGAGTCTCTCTCTCTCTCTCTCACACACACCCCACACACACAATACAAATTCATACACACACACACATAATCACCCCACACACACAACAGCGATGTAGTGGAGGCAGGATCCATACATAGCTTTAAGCAGAGGTATATAAAGCTCACGGCTCAGGGAGAGTGACCTAGTAGCGATCAGTGAAGAGGGGGGGCCAGGAGCTCGGACTCGACCCCCCCGCAACCTAAAACTAGGTGAGTACACACACACACACATACACAAACTCATACACACACACGCACACACACTCATACACACACACACACACACACACTCATACACACACACACTCAGCTCACACACACACACACACAAAACACACACACACACACACACACACACACACACACACCCACACACACACACTCATACACATACACACAAACACACACACACACACACACACACACACACACACAAAACACACACAGGAAGCAGAGAGAGAGAGGATCCAGTAGCGATCAGTGAAGAGGGGGGGCCAGGAGCTGAGTCTCGACCCCTGCAACCACAATTAGGTGAGTACAATTAGGTGAGTAAAACACACACACACACACACACAAAATGCACATATGTGGAAAATGCTTTATTTACAGCTAGCAAAGTCGGGTATTTCTCCAGAATGGTCTGTAATATACCACGTGGATAAAATACTTAGCCATTTCTTGAACACTTCTGAGTGAGTTGTTTCTAAATTCATTAATTTTATCGCACTCCAGTACATAATGACGCAGGGTGTGACAATAATCCATCTGGCAAAGTTTACATTTCGTTTGGTCTACATCTGGTGGTGGTGATATTAACCTGCCAAAGATACTTGTAACCCAGCCGGAGCCGGGCGGTAGTGACACCCCAAGAGTCTGCTTATTTTGTTGGATGAAACCATAGACATGTGGCTCCTCCTGCAATGATAGAGTGATGATAGATGGACTCACTGGTGTCAATCTCCCTGAGCCTTAAGCCCCATAAAATTAAAGCTGAAGTTCTTTTCGTATTATTGTTCCAAACTACTACCTGACAAGCCAAGATTGTAATCTACTCCCTTTTTGAAAGCATACAGCTTAGCCAGTTTATCAGTTCTATCATGCATCTGAAGACCAAGTGAGATGGAATCCACAGCATGTGCACTCTGACTCACTGTCCACAATCCTACCATACCTGTGTCTGGCTTCTGACACAAGCATGCCACAATTTATGCTTAATGAGTTTGAGAGCATTTATGGATGACAGAGAATCAGTTAAAATTAAACTGTCAATCTTTGGATACATAGATGCATTTCAGTGCAAGGAGTATGGCAACAGTTCTGTCTGAAGGGTAGAGGCCCAATTATTGATGCCGGGCCCCAAATTTTCCCTTTAAGAGAGCCTCAACACTCTGTACGACAACAGCAGCACTACCCAGCTGCACCATGGATTGGTGAACAGAACCATCAACGTAAACAATTTGCGAGAGTGTGTGCTGTGTGACTAAGTTATCAATACGGCTTAAGGCCTCATGTTTGGCTTCAAGGCGAATTTTTTGGTTGTGATTTAAGAAGTAGTTTGGGGGAAATGTAGGAATGGTAGTTTGGAATGGGGTAATATTCCAGGGAGGGGAGAAGTGCCGTTTGTTGCCTTACTTGACATAGACCCATGTATCTGATTCATGCGGAGGTGCGTTCCAGTCTTTTCGATCCATCTGGAGGAGTGTTCACCAGTGCTGAGGAAAGTTTGGAGGGCATCTGTGCAGGGGTTTGAATGAGCTTGCCGAGCATATTAACCCCAATTAGGATATTTCTTTCAGTAACACGATCTCTGATGCTTGGAATATTAAGTTCTTTTTGCATATTTAAAATTTTGACAGTACGAGGGCATCCTAGGATGATCCTCATTGGCTTCGTTTCTGCAGTTTTTCCAGCCCTCCAAGCTTCCAGTCAGACACAAGAGCAAGTAGTGGCGCAGCATAATCAACCAATGATCTAATATAAGCAAGATACAATCATTTTCCACAATTTTAACATTAGCACCATACCTGGGTGAAGCCCTGTTACAACTCTAAGTGCTCTTAGTCGTTTTTTTGGGTATTGGCGACAAAGTCTTGTTACAACAGGTCCAAGTAGTGGAACCTCAAAGCCTAGATACCTGTATCTGCTTACATATTCTATAAGAACCCATCATGCAATTGGATCTGATGAAACTGTGCCTCCTGTCGAGGGGGACGCCTATTGAGTATCTTTGTTTATCAGTAGAGATTATCAACCCCAGGTCCTGACACGAGCCTAGTACAATGATTAAGAATGTTTTGGGTGTTGGAGAATCCGGGGGTTGTGAATCATTATATCACAGCAAAACTAATCAAAATAATTTGGGGCTGGCTAGGCATAGCATTAAGTAATGCATTAATTAGAATATTGAACGGGTGGTGGGACTGAGCACACCTCCCTGTGGGGTTCCTAATTCAAAGTCTTTAGTTACACTTCTATGTCCCTGGAACAACACAGACGATTTTCTGTTGGACAGGTACCCTTTTAATCCCAGCGGAGAAGCCATCCTCCAACATCCATTCTGGCAAGTTCACTAATTATTATATGTCGGTTGGCTACATCGAAAGCGGAATTTAAGGTCAAGGAAGGTAGTGTAGGAGCGTCAGTGTGCAGGGTGAGAAAGGTGGCTATGCAATGATGCACGCTCCTTCCATGCATGAAACCATGTAACCGGGGAGACAAAAATTGTTTGATTTCTGTACATGAGACATTAAGAATCATTCTCTCAAAGTTTTTTCACAAGCAGCTAGTAAGAGATATTGGGCGAAATGCATTTTGTTGATTGGGCTTAGGAATTGGAATGATGAGGCTGTTGGTCCAAGATTGAGGGGGCTCCCCAGTTACATAGCTCATGTTATATAATTCAAGTAATGGATTACCTGGTACTCGACACAGCAATCTGAGTATGTTGTAAGTATACCATCCTCACCAGGCGACGTGGAGTTTTCCCTTAGTTAGCGCTGCATCAAGTTCATAATTAGTGAAAGGAATGTTGCAATCATCTGCCTTGCTGAGCATAAAGCAAACAAGTCTCTCCCTTGCACATATTTGTCATTTAATTTTCCTGTGTGGTACTGGGAAGATTGTCATAGCTAGATGTACAGCCCAAGCACTGACTAACTCATTCGCCCTATGCAAGGGATGAGGGTGCGCGATCTGCCCAGTTCGGTTACCCTTAATTCTATTTATGCCCTCCATGCCCGGCTAAGTGGGGTGTGAGCATTAAGACCGTTGACAAATTTTCCCCTCGGGTTGCCGCAGCTCTGTCATAACGCTCTCCGGCAGCAGCAAGGGCAGTTTGGAAAAAGCCTCAGCATTCCAGGGGTACGATGTTTTCTATAGGCTAGGCCTAGTCTGCGAGCAGTACGTTTCAGTGTACGAAGTTTAGAATCATTGTAATAAGTATGGTTTTTGAAGGAGGTATGATTATTACGGAAGTTTTTTTGGGTTTAGAGTACCAAGAGGTTGCAGTGGCGGCTCTAAGTAGTTCTGAATACTGCTCACAAGGTCATCGTTGAAGGTCTCTACAGAGGAACACTCATAGGAATTATACCAGTCAGTCACTTTTGCAAAAAAGTCACTCATGCTGATCTGTGGGAACATTAAAACGTTTCCGTTTTAATATCCCACCAGGAAGGATAGTATTACCAATATCTAAGAGGTTAGCCTAGGAAATGATCAGACGCTATAAACTGTTACAGTGGAAGACTCACAAACTGGCAGAAGTAATGTTGAAGCCCAGGCACAGATCAAGGACGCCTCCATAGATATGTGTGGGTTCAAGGTCACCTACAATTTGGACATTATCATGACTGTTTAAGAGTGACAAAAAGTTGATTGCCATTACGATTACCAAACTGTGATTTCCAATGCTTTTGTGTCTCGCATTGTAAAACGCCAATAATAAGAGTAGGCTCAGAATGAGCACAAGCTGGGAGCTCCAAGTAATTAAACTTATCAGCAGGAGCATACAAGTTAAATGTGTTGAGAGCAGAGTTCCCAATATAAATCCTAACACCGTGATATTGTAGCCCCTTTCCCTTTTCTTATGTGCAAGAAGTTGATGGGAAGTGATTTTTTAATATATAGAACACAAGAGTTAGTAGATTGAGGTTATATGCAACAAATGATGGTAATTTAGGGGGTTGGGGTTTTTCAGGGACTCTGCACTCTTGTAGACACACAACATCAATGGGTTCGGTGGGTTTCTTTAAAGATGAAGTTCAGGAAGTCTTTTTCTAAGTGATGCAATATTCCAGCTTAAATAAAAGAAAGTTTATAACGAGTTTTGATCCATTATAGTAGTCCTGGGATCTTGTTGAGTTTCTCAGCATAATGAAAAAATTGTTCATATAAATTTGCAGAACCTTTCAATGTCAACAGTGCTACCCTTGTCCATGAGTTGGATAAGTGCACCTCCAGTTGTAAGGCCTCGTGGGAGTCTTCGTAAACCAGAGCTGACGCTGTTTATGTGTGAATGTATGATAGGTGACACCACCACTCACATTCCCTCCTCCACTAAACATTACACGCAACACTACAACTCATCACCAGCGCCAAATACCAACATTGTGTCATTACATTTGTCAACAGTAAATTTTATTCAACATTAATGTCTATGTGACTAACCTCATCACACTTGCACCACCACTTATATTATGCTCATCACTATTACTAACATTATAGACACCATGCCCCTCATCACACTCTTCACCACCACTTAAATTACGCTCATCACTATTACTAACATTATAGACACCACCGCTCTCATCACACTCTTCACACCACCACTTAAATTACGCTCATCACTATTTCTAACATTATAGACACCATTGCCCTCATCACACTCTTCACCACCGCTTAATTACGGTCATCACTATTACTAACATCATTGACACCATAGCCCTCCCTTATGATGCTCACTACAGTTATCAACACAAGTAAATTTTATTCGTCATTACTGTGATTAAGAACACCACCAACCACCTTGTTCAGCAGCCTTACACTTGCTTTCACAAATTGTGACAATCTTGTTATTGGTACACTCTACACATCTTTTTCCTTGTGTTGTTCAAGTTGTTGTTTTCAGGAGAAATTGTTGTGTTTTCCAGTACTTTTATGCGCGACATCAGGTTGTATACCACAGGACAAGACTTGGAACATCTGGAGACGTGAAGTCCCGGTCAGCTGAGCTATTTGGCTGACTGTCAGCTGACTCAGCTAGGCTGGTATTGACGTGATGGAGGTCTGTTGACGTGCTCCCCAGGTGAGGTGCTCAACCCCATTGTCTGAGGGCAGGCATGAGCCAGTATTCAGACCCGAGGTACCTGGTAAATCCTGGGGGGCCATTATGAGGGGTACAGGGTGAAGTGCGGTTGGCTGCGATGCGATCAGCCCTCACACTGCAGTCAGCATGAGCTGCTGTGACTCCTGAGGTCTTACAATTGATACATTGTTTAGCAACAGTCTGTTGCTGTTTGATAATATCATAACACCGTTCAGAAGGATGAGCATTGGCACACACTGCACACCAGTGTGACTTAGATGGGCATTTCCTGGCGATGTGGCCCCAGCGTTGACACTTATAACATCGACGTTGAGGAGGTCTGTACAATGCAATGTAATAGCGTCTGTTGAGGGCTGCACGGGAGTGAATATAGCGTGGCAGAGTAAGGACAGAGGATACTCTATTTGACAGGTATCCTATTATCCAGTAAGCTACCACCAATATTCATTTCGGCTAGTTCATGTAGTATAACGGTTCTGTTCGCAATATCAAATACAGATTTTAGATCAAGAAAAGTGGTAAAACTAGTAGAGGTGTGTGCAGTGAGAAAGGTGGAAATACAGTTCTGCACACTTTTACCTTTCATGAACCCATAGAGGTAGGGGGAAAGTTGATGTCTGATTCTGTAGTACAGTCTGTTAAGTATCATTCTTTCAAAAGTTTTACAAAGACAACTAGTTAAGGAGATCGGCCTAAATGTATCAGGCTGTTGGGGCTTAGGGATAGGCACAATGAGACTATTGGTCCAGGAAGTAGGAAGAACGCCCTCAATGTAACTGAGATAATACAGTGCCAACAAAGGGTTATCAGGCACGTGCCTTAGAGTTCTGAGAATATCATAGGTTATACCATCCTCTCCAGGAGCAGTTGATCGACCTTTGGTTAATGCATTATCTAATTCATACTTGGTAAAGAGGCAATCACTCTCATCAATATTTTGGCTCATAAAATTAATCAGTTTCAACATTTCTTCAGAAGGCGACACCAGGAGACACTTCAGGATTCGGCCTTTCCACAGTCAAAGGGCTAAACATTCATTTAACACCTCAAAAATCTTTCTCCTCTATATTTCTCTTGCCGCCAGGTGTGATGAATGGTTTGAAAAACCGACAAGTTGAAGATTGAGACTCTTATGCAGCATATGGGAATCTTTATTTAGGAAACGTTTCGCCACACAGTGGCTTCATCAGTCCAATACAAAGAGGAAAGCGTAAGGAGAAGGAAGAGTATGAGGTAATCAGTCCCTCAGCCTGGAGTCGATGTGTTCAGTCCATCATTCTACAAGATTGATGGACTGAACACATCGACTCCAGGCTGAGGGACTGATTACCTCATACTCCTCCTCTCCTTACGCCTTCCTCTTTGTATTGGACTGATGAAGCCACTGTGTGGCGAAACGTTTCCTGGATAAAGATTCCCATATGCTGCATAAGTGTCTCAATCTGCCGCCAGGTGCTTAAACACTTACTATATGCCACTTCTCACATCTCATCTCCCATTCAAATCCACATAATTCTGGAATTTAAATACCTAAAACTCTTCCTTTCCTTAGCTTTGGTTTTCTCATTTTAGTTAATAATGTAATAGAATCTTTTAAGGTAGTAATTAAAATATAAAACATAATTCATTGTAATTTTATTTGAAAGCTTTTAGGAGGTAGGTAGGTTCAGTATCTTTCCAAAATACTTCGCAGGGATCATCTTTCCAAGTTCTTGTATAACTTACCAGTTCACTCATTTTTGTAGCAAAATACTACACTGTACTTAATGTATGTTATTTACATATTACACTTTATGCTGTTTTGTTGTTGGTTATGTCTCCTTTCACAACAAATGAAAGAAAATTTACCAATGCTATCATTACAGTAGTAGTTTTTATATTTTATTTAAAGCATTCTTTTCTTTGAAAAGAAGTAAATAAATATAAATCTATTTTACCTTTATAATTTTTTGCTATATTGTAATTAAAATCTTGTTAGAGTAGTTATAAGTTTGTATCTTGAGAACTGAAGTTAGTCTTCTCATACTGTGATGTGTGGTTAGTTATAAGAAGTTTCTCAGGGTCTTGATGGACTGCTCTCACACTCTGTTGGCAGGAAAATACAATAATAACAGTCATCCAGGCATTCTTGAAAAAATGTATTTTCAATTAATCATCTGTTAATATATTCTTGTAACAATTGTTTGAGTCAGTATATTACTCAACTTTAGAAAATTGTGTTATAAAACGGTCATCTCTGGTCTCTCACTATATAGAGCTTAAATTATTCATAGAAATCTGATTATATATACTGTGGAAAATTACATTTATCTGAATGTATCATTATATACATAACAGTAACTGAACAAAGATAATTATTACTTATCAGTTAGACAAGTAGGAATTTGGGACACCTAGGTCGCAAAAAAATATCACCCTTCGATACCTACCACTGTCATATCCACAAGTTGCTCTGGACATATTAATTACAAATGAAAAATACATACACCAGGAATTCTGGTAAATATATAAATTTGTGGACTGTATATTAAAAATAATAAATGATTATATATATACACATATACATAACAGAAGGAGAATATCTTAATACCACTCACCAATTTGACTGGAGATTAATGTGTCATGTACAGGACCCCCCCTTTTGCCTACATTTATGAAAAATTTACTGGCCAGAATTTAAACATGAATTAGACAGCTTATCTGAGGTTCCTGGAGTTGTCCTGTCCTGTCGCCTGATACTCAAATTATGCAGGAATGCACATCCAACAATTTTGCCTCCTATTTGAGAGGTATCAGCCCAATTTTAACCTCTAGAGCACGAAAAATTCTTCCCATTACTAATGTCTGTTACTCAATTCAAAAACAAAAATGGCGACTGTCCTTCTGCGCAGGCACAGCTTCTCGTTTTTGATAACATAAAATTATAAATACAGTATGGCCATCTATTTACATATAACTACTGTATTTCTGGAAAATATATACAGTATTTTCCACTTGTACAGAGTTTCAGTGTGTCTTCTTATTTTTTTGTAATGTCAGCACACTTCTTTCAAGAAAGTGATTCAATAAATGATAGTGACTATATAATCCCTTTTCTGGGGTAACCTTTACAAGATAGACAGCCACTGAAGCAAAAATAAATATCAAAATATTACAGCACTATCATCTTCCTTAACAATGCCATTATGCCTAGATTTTATAACTCCTGATTCAGAAATATTTTCCATTAGAAGACATTAAAACTATAGACTTCAGGTCTTACTGTAGGTCCTATTGTAAAATGCTTTACTTGAAATCACAGCCATTGGTTCATATAAAAATATTTTTTCTCCTGCAAAATGATCACAGTTTTTCCTCAAAATACTATTTTGTCAAATTCACTCTACTGTCTAATTATATAATCTAAACATTTTTATTCTTCTCAGCACTGTGACCCTCATGGGTTTTACACCCCAAAAATATAATACATACTAACAGCAGCAATAATAATAATGTTTACTCTATATCTGCAAGTAAGTTTATTCAGGTATACACAAATACAGTTACATAGAATTATCATACATAGCAGCATATGTGTAGAGAACCTAGGACAACCCAAAAAAGTCAGACAGAGTGATTTATTTCCATTGGGGTCCTTTGCAATATCATGAATGTTTAAAAAACAAACTGAAAAAAATTTGAATCTTTGTTCTTTTGGTTTTTTGAAAATTTACCCTTCAAGTCTTACACCATAAACCCCCATCTTCAAAATTGTTTATTTAAGTGCTTTTTTTACCTTTGTTTTCGGGAAAATCGAATGTATGGGAAAAACAGGGCCGGGAAGGTCTTCTTGTTCCCCGGGAAAAGGTAAGTGTTGCTAACACCTACCCAAGAATAAGAAGGTTGCCAAATAAAGGGGTATGACAGAACTGGGCCGTCATCGGGGAAAATGAAAAAATAAAGAAAGTCAAACAAAATGAAAAAGGATACACTGAACAAAATGGCAGTCACTGCCATGGTTAAAACGTAATAAGGTAGAGACAAATTCAAAGCACTTGACTAGTTGATAAAGAGGCAGCGAGAAAAAACTTTTTTAATGTACAAGAATACCAGGTACATTAGGGCCCCCTTATATGGAGGTTAGGGTTCCCGGCAATGAATACGAAATTTAAAAAACAATTAAAATAAAATACACACATCCACTACTTACCTTAAAAAAGTTGTGTCTTTGTGGGCAAAGGGTGAGTATTTTTATTGTAGGAAATCAGGTGGGTACAAGTAAGTTTATTCAGGATACACAAATACAGTTACAAAATTATCATACGCAGCATATGTGAGGAACCTGGGGTAATCCAAAAAGTCAGAGTGACTTATTTCCATTGGGGTCCTTACCACATATAATACTACGACATTTAAAGCGCCCCGGGGGATAAAAAAGGTATACAATACACTCATTATTTACCTTAAAAAATCGTAGTCTTAAGTAGGGGAGAGGGATTAAGCGAGATAAAAACGAATAAACGAGAGAGAAAGGAGTAAGATAGGCCCCAAATATTAGGGCAACAAAGCTTTGGTTTGGTTGAACACTTCACAAACACATTGGTAAAGTTGTCTCCACAGGGTACATAGAATAAATAAAGACCAACACTTCTTTTTCTGTAACTCATTTTTAGAAGAATGATGCTCGACAAATTATTATTATTATTATTACAAATTATTATTATTACAAGTTATTATTATTACACAAGTTATTAAATAATTTATAAAAAGAAGCGCTAAACCCCAAGAATCGTGAATGCTATAGATAAAGCCTTAAAAAAATGTATACTATGAAAACATTTTAGCTTAAAGCACTTTTTTATTAAATTGCATATGGGTAGGCATTAACCTGTAACTTATTTTGTTTTTGCTCGGGCTAGCATTGAAAGCGCAAGTTGTTGCAACCAATAAGTGCTTTTCCCCCAAAAGGGAAATTTTAAAGGATTTTTTTTAATAAAAAATCCATTTCTGCAATGAATAGCAAGCCTAAAAAACTTTAAACCAAATTCAAAATATACATAAAGCCTAAAATAAATTTTTATAAAATTTTAATGTAACTTATAATGATCCCCATTTTCCTAAAGACATTTTTTAATTCTGTAGCATTTCTTATAAAACTAAATGTAAAAAAATAATAAAATCTACTTTTTTCCCCAGGGGAAAAAATTTTTTTACAGTACTACATTTTTTATATTACACTATAAGGTATTACCCGGACCCTTTAAAAGTGGGGACTTAATGCTGGTACAGCTTCCATCCAAAGAATTGGAACTTAATTCCCTTGTAATTATCAAATCAGTTGCCTGTGGGGTTTTTGCCTTCCCCCTGAATTCGTAATAAGATATTTAAAATAACTAAGGCAATTCAACAGCATAGGGAAGATGTTTAAAATTTGAGTGAAGGGCTTTAACATCCTTGATCTGAAAACAAAAAAAGAAATTTCTTTAAAAACATGTTTTCTGCATTTAAGTCCTGGTCAATATAAGAAAAAATCATTAAATGTAAAAAAAAAAGGCATTTGTATTTTTTTTTTTAGTTCATCACTATACTGCACCACTGGGATCCCCTAAAGGGAAAGGTTCCTTGATGTTGGTGAGGGCTCTTGATTTAGGGAATTGGATCTGTCTCCATTCCCCCAAATTTAAGCCTGAATGCCTTCCCATCCCCCCCCCCCAGGCGCGTATAACCCCCGGGGTTTAGCGTTTCCCCCCCTTGATTTAAAATAATAAAATGCACCACGATTGATTATTTTTAGCACCCATTTAGGACATTAAAGAAAATTTAAAAATTTAAATAAAAGCAAAATGCGCGGGGTTCAATCCCCAAATTCAACCCTTCTAAAGCGGGAGGTGGGTTGTAGGGAAAAGATGTTAAAAATTTCAAAATATAAAAAATATTTAAATTTTGAAATAAATATTAATTATTGATGGTTATTGTGTGCAGTACACTAAAAATTAAAAAAATGTTGACAAAAGTCACAAAAAATTTGTGATTACTTGAATATTCTTGAACAGGGTAAAATTTTTTTTTCAAGTCTCACTGAGAGTGGAAAACCATGTGTGTAATGGTTTACAAATTTTCTATATTGACCTTTCCCTTGGGTAAATATTTATGTCTTTTATTTTTAGGGTTTAGGTTTCCCATTGATTCACTAAAATTCATTCCTTGGGGAAAACTTGATTACCTTTATTCCCCAGTGTTTTAAAAGGCTTCTATGGTTTAGCATTGCCCAAAAGTATAATAATAAACCTTAGTCAGATGAAATAACCTACTAATTGGGATAGCAGAGATAATCTTTCCAATTAAAAATATGTAGCGTGGCAGCCTGCATAGCCGAGACAAAGTGGTCCTACCCACAGCGCAAAAAAATCCCGGAGTAGGTACCCGAAGATGAGAACCTCCGCTGTCGCATGGGATTGTAACCCCCCTAATCCAAGAATACTCCTATAGGTGCTGTGCTTACCAGAGCCCCATTAAAGAAGAGGGTTTGGTACTATAAAGAGAAAATTTAATATGGTAGAACTATACAAGAAAACCCAACCCGATAATGTATACTGTACGAACAAGCATTTAAATTTAAAATAAATTAAAATTATGCAGAGTATTTTTTAAATGAATTAAAAAAAACGGTATACAAGGTGCTATAAAAAATTCATGGACTCGAATGCACTCATTCCGGGGGAATATGGGGCAGCATAGATCTGCCGCAGTACACCATTTAAAAAAGTAACATACCAAGTTTCAATGCAGTCATTCCGTTGAAATCATAAAGGCATTTTTTGTCATGTCAGTTCACTGTTGCAAATTTTTGTTTATCAGAATGGAATCTTTGAAAGAACACGTGAGACATTCTGTTTCAAGCTGGGTAAAATGGCTAGTGAAACTCACAAAATGCTTCAGCAAGCTTTTGGCGGCAAAGGAAATGATCACAATATTTTGAATGGTTCTCTCATTTCAAAGTAGGACGAACATCAGATGAGGATGATGAGTTTTCTGGTTGTCCATCAACATCAAAAACAGACGCCAATACTGAAAATGCAACATGTCAGTTGTCCCCCACTCTTCTTACTCCCCAGATTTAGCACACTGGCTTTCTCTTGCCAAAAATAAAATTAGTACTCAAGGCGTAGCATTTTACGAACATGGAGGAGATTCAAGCAGAATCATTATTAAGGAAAAAAGAATTCCAGAAATATTTCTAGAAGTGGCAGAGGTTATGGGATCAGTGCATAGTCTCCCAAGAATACTTCAAGGGAGACAACTTCAACTAGGTGATTAGGTAAGCGCGAGCACGCGCACGCACACACACACACACGCACGCACACACTCTCCCCTCCTCCCATCCCATCAATCATCACCAGATCTTCATTAAAGGTAAGTATCAATTATTCTTTCGTTATTTATTGTTATTTATTGTTATTGTTGTTATTGTAATTACTATTCTATTGTATTAAATTTAATATTTCATGTGGTAAAAGTTTTTTCTTTTCATACTTTTGGGTGTCTTGCACGGATTAATTTGATTTCCATTATTTCTTATGGGGAAAATTGATTTGCTTTCCGATATTTTTGGTTTACGATGAGCTCTCAGGAACGGATTAGTATCGCGAACCGGGGGTCCACTGTACTATGTACATCAGGCCCATACTGGAGTATGCAGCACCAGTTTGGAACCCACACCTGGTCAAGCACATCAAGAAATTAGAGAAAGTGCAAAGGTTTTCAAAAAAGACTAGTCCCAGAGCTAAGGGGATTGTCCTACAAAGAAAGGTTGAGGGAAATCGGCCTGACAACACTTGAGGACAGGAGGGTCAGGGGAGACATGATAACGACATATATAGTACAGCGTGGGATAGGACGGGTGGACAAAAAAAAGGGATTTCCAGAGAAGGGGGCCCCGACACAA
>NW_026464917.1:0-14280 GCF_026875155.1 Cherax quadricarinatus
ACACCCCAAAGCTTTCCTCCACCCCGACGCCTCCGAAACACCGTGTAAAATGTAGAAAAACTCTAGTTTGTTCTTAGAGAGTGTGTGAAAATCACTATAATATTGCAGTATCGAGCCCGGGCCCCCGGGCCCCCCCCTTCATAGGGGTACACATCACTCTCTCCCTTCGAAAGTTTATCGAACCTCATTTTAAAAGCTATGTATGGACCTGCCCAACCCTCCTGCTCCCGGTCGTTTCTCCTCTTGAGTCTCAAAAGACGAAGAAATCCCCTGTATCCCTGACCATCTGTATTTCAACCCCCACTGTCCCTGATTTTCCCTGTTTTCCATTCTCGAAAAAACCCCCCTTCTCACCCTATAAAATTTTTTTCAGTATTTTGTAGTGCTATATCAACCCAGCCTTCTTTCATCAAATGTAATCAGGTTTGTTTCCTTGTTCTCCTCAAGGAATACCTGGTTTTTAAACCCTGGAGAATTTTCCGGGGGTCAACGCCCCGGGGCCCGGGTCTTTGACCGGGCCTCCGGGTGGATCAACCCTGATAACCGGGGCTGTTGCTGCTGGCTGCACGAAAACCCAAAACGACGGCCACACCCCGGCGGGTCGGGAACCGACTTTAGGTGCTTGTCCAGTGCCATTTAAAGATGCCAGGGGTCTTTTGGAAACCCCCTTAGTATGCTGGGAGGCTTGAAAGTTCGGGCCCCCTGACATTTAATTGTATGGTCTTTTAACGTGCTGTGACCCCCCCTGTTTTTAATTTGGGGGGATGTTCATCGTCTGCCAAGTCTTTTGTTTGTAGTGAGTGATTTTCGTGTGAAGTTCGGTCAACCCCCTCTAGGTTTTCCACTAAACTCGGCTACTGAGTACCATTTGGGCGAAACTCCAGTAGGGCCCGTGTATGGTATCATTTGAAATCGCCTATTTGTGGGGCGGGGTGATTTACGCTCCCGGCCCCGCCTCTTCACTGGGGCGCTATTGATTCACTCTCTCCCTGCACATGAGCTTTATCTTCTTTTTTAAAGCCATGTATGGATCCTACCTCCACTACAACATCTCCAGATTGTTCCGCTTCCTGATAACTCTTTATGAAGAAATACTTCCAAACCCCCTTTGACTATCTGAGTTTTAAATTTCCCATTTGTCCCCCTTGTTGCTGTGTGCCTCACTGAAGAAACCGCCCCTATCCCTTGTAAATTTCCCTCTCACAAATTTATGTCGTTATCTGTCCCCCTATCCCTTTCCTCCAGTATCGCAATGTGTGCACTCACCTAATTTAAATGGTTGCGGGGGGTCGTTTCACATTTGGGGCCCCGCCTCTTCACTGGTGTATGTGTGTGCCAGAATGTTTTTTTAAATCAGAATAGCAAAAAAACTCAGGGAAAAAAGACACTTACAGCAAGCCATGCCGTGAAAGGATACGGTCCAACATGGCACCCAGCAGCATGCACCATACCCCTAAATCACATGTCAGCCACGGCCGAGGCCCACGGCTCGCCCCCACCCCACCTGTACGTCGCTCTGCAGGCGGAAACTTTTTTAAAGTAAGGTACATGTAAGTACATTATATACCAGTGTAAATTCCTGGGATAACCCAAAAAAAAAAAAAAAAAAAAAAAAAAAAAAAAAAAAAAAAAAAAAAAAAAAAAACGCGAATACCTACCCCACGGGGGTTTTTTTGGGTGTCTCTTAAGATATAACTATCAGTCAGCTGCAGCTTATAAAGTACATATGCCACCGGGAAAAAAAAAAAAAAAAAAAAAAAGTTTTCACAGTTCGTTTTTCCCAATGAGAAAGCTTAGACTTATTACCGGAGTTTACCCGGAGAGAGTTCCGGGGGGCAAGCCCCCCCGGCCGGTTGAGACCAGGCCTCCCGGTGGATCAAGCCCGACAACCGCTGTTGCTGCTGGCTGCACGCAAACCACAAACGAGCCCAGCCCGGTGATCCGAAAAAGACTTTAGGTCTTGTCCCGTGCCACTTGAAGACTGCCAGGGGTTGTTTTGGGAATCCCCCTTTGTGTGCTGGAGGCGTTTTAACCCTCTCGGGCCCCCGACACTTATTGTATGGTCTCTTAAAAAGTGTAGTGACACCCCTGCTTTATTGGGGGGAGGTGCATCGTCTGCCAGTCTTTTTTCTTTCGTAGTGGGTGATTTTTGTGTGCAAGTTCGGTACTAGCCCCCAAAGGGTTTTCCAGGTGTATTAATCATGTATCTCTCCCCCCTGCGTTCCAGGGGTAAGGTTTAGGAACCTCAAGCGCTCCCAAAATTGAGGTGTTTTTTCTCCCTTTTGCGCGCCGTGAAAGTTCCTGTACATTTTTTTAGGGCGGCAAATTTCACCTGCCTTTAAAGGGGCTGTTAGTGTGCAGCAATATTCCAGCCTAGATAGAACAAGTGACCTGAAGAGTGTCATCATGGGCTTGGCCTCCCTAGTTTTGAAGGTTCTCATTACCATCCTGTCATTTTTCTAGCAGATGCGATTGATACAATGTTATGGTCCTTGAAGGTGAGATCCTCCGACATGATCACTCCAGGTCTTTGACGTTGGTGTTTCGCTCTATTTTGTGGCCAGAATTTGTTTTGTACTCTGATGAAGATTTAATTTCCTCATGTTTACCATATCTGAGTAATTGAAATTTCTCATCGTTGAACTTCATATTGTTTCTGCAGCCACTGAAAGATTTGGTTGATGTCTGCCTGGAGCTTTGCAGTGTCTGCAATGGAAGACACTGTCATGCAGATTCGGGTGTCATCTGCAAAGGAAGACACGGTGCTGTGGCTGACATCCTTGTCTATGTCGGATATAAGGATGAGAACAAGATGGGAGCGAGTACTGTGCCTTGTGAACAGAGCTTTTCACCGTAGCTGCCTCGGACTTTACTCTGTTGACGACTACTCTCTGTGTTCTGTTAGTGAGGAAATTATAGATCCCATCGACCGACTTTTCCTGTTATTCCTTAGCACGCATTTTGTGCGCTATTACGCCATGGTCACACTTGTCGAAGGCTTTTGCAAAGTCTGTATATATTACATCTGCATTCTTTTTGTCTTCTAGTGCATTTAGGACCTTGTCGTAGTGGTCCAATAGTTGAGACAGACAGGAGCGACCTGTCTAAACCCATGTTGCCCTGGGTTGTGTAACTGATGGGTTTCTAGATGCGTGGTGATCTTGCTTCTTAGGACCACTTTCAAAGATTTTTATGATATGGGATGTTAGTGCTATTGGTCTGTAGTTCTTTGCTGTTGCTTTACTGCCCCCTTTGTGGAGTGGGGCTATGTCTGTTGTTTTTAGTAACTGTGGGACGACCCCCGTGTCCATGGCTCCCTCTCCATAGGATGGAAAAGGCTCGTGATAGGGGCTTCTTGCAGTTCTTGATGAACACAGAGTTCCATGAGTCTGGCCCTGGGGCAGAGTGCATGGGCAATGTCATTTATCGCCTGTTCGAAGTCATTTGGCGTCAGGATAACATCGGATAGGCTTGTGTTAATCAAATTTTAGTGGCTCTCTCATAAAAAATTCATTTTGATCTTCGACTCTCAGTCTGGTTAGCGGCTTGCTAAAAACTGAGTCATATTGGGACTTGAGTAGCTCACTCATTTCCTTGTTGTCATCTGTGTAGGACCCATCTTGTTTAAGTAGGGGCCCAATACTGGACGTTGTTCTCGATTTGATTTGGCATAGGAGAAGAAATACTTTGGGTTTCTTTCGATTCATTTATGGCTTTTAGTTCTTTCCCGCGATTCCTGACTCCTAAAGGATTCTTTTAGCTTAGTTCGATGCTTGCTATTTCTCTGACCAGTGTCTCCCTACGCATTTCAGATATATTGACCTCTTTTAGCCGCTCTGTTATTCTTTTCCGTCGCCTGTAAAGGGAGCGCCTGTCTCTTTCTGTTTTACATCTACTCCTCCTTTTTCTTAGAGGATAAGCCTTGTGCATACATCGAGTGCTACCGAGTTAATCTGTTCTAGGCATAAGTTGGGGTCTGTGTTGCTTAGTATATCTTCCCAGCTTATATCGTTAGGACTTGGTTTACTTGGTCCCACTTTATGTTTTTGTTATTGAAGTTGAATTTGGTGAATGCTCCCTCGTGACTAATCTCCTTATGTCGGTCTGGGGCTCCGCGCATACATGACTGAACCTCAATTATGTTGTGATCTGAGTATATTGTTTTTGATATGGTGATATTTCTTATCAGATCATCATTGTTAGTGAAGATGAGGTCTAGTGTATTCTCCAGTCTAGTAGGCTCTATTATTTGCTGGTTTAAATTGAATTTTGTGCAGAGATTTAAAAGCTCGCGTGAGTGTGAGTTTTCATCAGAGCTGCCTCCTGGTGTTATTACTGCAACAATATTATTTGCTATATTCCTCCATTTTAGGTGCCTTAAGTTGAAATCCCCCAGGAGCAAGATGTTGGGTGCAGGAGCTGGAAGGTTTTCCAGACAGTGGTCAATTTTTAACAGCTGTTCCTGGAATTGATGGGATGTTGCATCCGGAGGCTTGTAGACTATCACAATGACTAGTATTCTTAAAAGTTCCAAAAATACTAAATGAAAAATGGGATCATTTCAGCTGAACCTGAACCATCATTATCACGCTGTAATAATAATTCATTATTGTACTGTATTCAATTTTTTTTTATATTTTATTTAAAACTCAGGTACAAAAAATATATGGGTACATAATCAATATGTAACAAGATACAAGCAGTAAAACGATAATCTGCAGTGACTACACAAATACCAAAGAAGCACTTACATAATGACATCAGAATTGGCTGCTGCACTCCAATCAAACACTACTTTTATGTACTGTGCTTCACGTGAAAAGATGGTCTTATAATAAAAACGATAGTCCTACCTAGTAATGCTTACACTCCCCCCCCCCCCTTGAAAAACATACCACTTTCACCTGAGTATACTCATTGACATCTCTTATACATTTATTAGAGCATTAAGGACATCATTGACAACATGTATAAACACAATCCAGCCATCTAAAAGGCTGACTATAATACAAGGAATGTCTGAACATGATGGCACACATCCACCAAAGAAACCAATCCACACCCTAACCCTCATATACCCCATGATAACAATCAATATCGTGCACGGTGGTGGATTTAATACACTACCGCTGACTCTTCACCCCCCCCCCCCCACATGCCTAGTAACTGTGTCTGCCGTCACCACTCATAACCTCCATCAGTCATTGAATTTAAAAATACATTAAAATACAATAACATAAAGGAATATAAGAACCCCTTATCGTCTCCGCCACAGAAAAATAAAATTTTTACATTTTCTAAATACATACTGCTGATTCATCTTTGTGCTTACAAAATATCCCCCATCCCCTATGCTGTTTATCTCTTTACTCCAAAGCTAAAAACCAGATTATACATTTCATCAATCAAAATTATATTATAATAAGCATAATGATATCAATACTTATCATCCCCATTGACCTCATCGCTTTATTGCCGTGAGGTTGTGCTGCGCACACGCTCCTGGTTGAGAGGCCTTCCTGCGCAGATTGATTTTCACAAGATGGCGCAGACTGTCAGAAGGCGCGTCAACACTGTGTGCTTTGATTTAGTGCGGGGTGTAATTACGCCTCAGTCCGCACAGGTGCTTCTACCTTTGATTATTCGCGACACATACGGCATTGCTGATCAAGATTTGTATGGAGTATCGCTCAACGGGGCTTACCGAATATTCGTTAAGCTACGATCGACGGCAGTGTATGAGCGCCTGGTGGAGCAGTATCAAGATGGCTGTGTGGACGTAAACTCGGCAATACGAGTTCGTTTAATTGACGTGTCGCGACACTACATTTGGGGTGAAGGTACGCAACGTGCCTTTCGAAGCTGACGAGGCAGATATACGGAACTTTTTGAACGTTATGGTACTGTGCATCTGGCAATGGCAGGTACCTGGGTGGATGGGGCGTACGCCGGCTGGCCGAGGGTACTTCAACCTAAAGATGACGCTGAGGCATCCCATCCCGTCGTTTGTCATCCTGGACGACTTTAGGACGCAAGTGATGGTGTATTACGCAGGCAGCGCAAGACCTGCAGGCTATGTGGTGCTTATGACCATAGGGCCCAGCACAGTGTGAGAGGCAGCAGCAACGACAGGTTGCAGACAAAAGGGACGAGCGAGGGCCTGACCCGAAGGCGGGCCTGCCAGCGGATGCCTGTAAAGGGCCATAGTTCGTCTTGGAGTGAGGAGGTGGAGAGAGAGTTCCCGACGGTGGGTCGAGCCCATCGATGCCTGTAGAATCTACAGTCTCCGCTTTGGTGGAAGGGGAAAACCAAGTTGAGTGGAGGAGAACGAGCAGAGGATGTGCTCTGGAGCAGTTGACGGAAAAGTTTTTGGAGACGAAGAGAGCTGGAGATGATGTACAATCGGTGGTGGGACCTGAGGAGAGTGAGGACGAGAGAGACAGCCAGCTGACTGCAGGTGCCTCTTCTACGGGAATGGTGACCGTGGTCGAGGTGGCGGCGAGGTTGCATTGTGAGGCATCCCCCGACCAGACCATGGATGCAGAGAGTGTTCGGCGGAAGAGGGCGGCAACGCACTCTGATTCCGATGATGTCTTGACCCCGGCGCAAAGACCGGGGAAGAAACCGTGGGCTGATGTGGTGAGTGGAGGCGCCACAGGTGTGTCCGGTCAGGTGTTCGACCGGGAGGGAATAGAGCTCACTGTGGTGAGCATGGTGGGAAAAATAGGAAGGCTGGTGACGTGTCTATGAAAGGAGTTACAGGGCAGCGTGTAAAAACCCCTTAAGAAGGTTTCAGGTGTATGACTGTAAAATGTAAATGGGTTGTGTATGAATGTGAAGCGTTTGTGCTCCAGGGGTTTCTGAGGCGTCATGCCATAGATATTGTATTCATGCAGGAGCATAACTTTAAGGCGGGTCGGGATTTGAATGTGGACGGATATCGTGTGTTTGTGGCATATTCGGACCGTTTGAAAGGGGGGGTTGGAATTCTGATTCGGGAGACAAGCCCGTTTGTTGTAATTAGATGGAGGGAGGGGAGGAGGGTAGGGTACCCCGGGGTAGATGGATGGTGGAGAGGTGAGCGACTGGCAGGGGTTTGTGTGTATGCGCCGGGCGGAGCGTGATGTACGGGTGAAGAATGAATTTGTGCGTGATGTTTTGGTTTATTATTTGAGATCTCTTCCCTCGGTACAATCATGGGTGGTGATTGGAATTGTATAGTACGTAGAAAGGATGTGGAGCCACGGGGGCAGGGTGTTTTTTGGTTAGCCTAAGGGATCTTTTGCTGGGCGTGGGTTAAGGATGTTATTGGAGGTGGGGACCTAATGGTTGAGCATACGTTCATAGACAGGGAAAACGCGGCCAGGCTCGATAGGTTATATGTGAGAGAAGTGTGCGAGTGATGTGTGTGCGTACGGTGGAAGCTGTTTACACGGATCATAGAGCTGTTTATACGGACTTGACTTGGGCCAGCTTACCTAAGAGGTATCCAGGGTATTGGAAGTTAAATGTGAGACTTCTTGGGGTGGAGGAGGCGGGGTTAGATTTTAGGACAATGTGGAGAATTTGGGGGGAGAGGGTAGGGATGTGGGTGACTTGCTGGGGTGGTGGGATGGGGTAGCTAAGGAGAGGATCCGGCAGTTTTATGTGCGATGGGGAAAGTACCAGGGTTGGATGACGTACGGGTTGCAGCAGTATTTCGAGGGTAGGTTGCAAAGTTGTTATGAGAGGGGCGTGCAGGCAGGGCAGTATCCCATGGAGGAAATCGAGTTGTTAAAAGGAAGGATTCGTGATTTGCAGAATGATAGATTTGATGCGGTGAGAGTGCAGGGTGGAATTGAAGAGGCGGTGTGGGGTGACCGACCATCGGCCTGTGTGTTAAGGGACAGAGGCAGCGACGTATGGCTATGGAAATTGATAGGCTGGTGGGACATGAGGACTTAGGTGGATAAAAGGGCGGGACATGAGTTAAGAACAAACGGAGGCAATGAGTGATTACGTTGATAGGTGGTTTGGAAAAAAATTTACTGAGTGTAGGGGTGGATGGGGAGGCATTCGGGAGGTTGGGGGAGAATGTATCTTGTGTGCTAAGTAGCAGTGATCGCATGGCGTTGGGGGGGATATTGAAGAAGGGGAGGTGTGGAGGGCTTTGGAGGGGATGGCACGGGGTAAGGCTCCAGGTCTGGATGGCTTGCCCTGCGAGTTTTATGTGAGCCATTGGAATGTGTTGAAGTCCTTCTTAGTAGAACTAATGAATACGATGAAAAGGGAGGGGAGGATGGGCAGGTTGCAAGGAACTGCGGTTGTGGTTTTAGTGCCAAAAGGTAAGAAACAGGGCACGGTGTGGGACTTTAGGATAATATCATTGCTGTGTGCTGATTATAAGATTTTTGCAAAAATTTTAGGAAATAGGATGAAGTGTGTGGTGGATAGAGTGGTTGCGAGAGGACAATATGGTGGTCTGGGAGGACGATGTATGACGGGCATAGTATTATAAAGAATTTTGTGGAAGGGTCGGGAGGGGAGCAGGGGGGGGTGTCTTAGCGTTAGATTGGCAGGCGGCGTATGATAGTGTAGAACGTGAGGTGTTGTGTTTTATATTAAAAGGGGGCAGGGTTTTGGGGAGGAGGTGGTACGTTGGGCAAGACATTGTATACAGGTGTGGGAGTGTGTGTACAAGTAAATGGGAAATTGGGGAAGTGGGTATCCATGGTCAGGGTATTAGGCAGGGTTGTCCCCTGTCCTCAATTGTTGTTTGCCTGTTTAACAGACCCTTTCTATAGAAAGGTGGAAGCGTGTATGGAGGTGGATTGGGGAGTAGGAAGTGGAGTGCAGGGAATAATAGGGTATGTGGATGACACGACAATACTCGTGCGAACGCAGAGGAGTTTACGTGCGGTTGGAGATGTTATTGATAATTTCGCGGGGGTTACCGGTTAAGAGTTAATGTGGAAAAATCAAAATTACTGGTCTTAGGAGATTGGGTGGGAAGAGAGAGTTGGGGAAGGAATGTACGTTGGGAAAATGGTGGACAGGATAAAGTGTGTGGAATAGTGTATATGCGTAGTGCGA
Source organism: Cherax quadricarinatus (assembly GCF_026875155.1). Taxonomy (NCBI): domain Eukaryota; kingdom Metazoa; phylum Arthropoda; class Malacostraca; order Decapoda; family Parastacidae; genus Cherax; species Cherax quadricarinatus. The sequence goes on from NW_026464917.1 coordinate 9,073, forward strand.
GAGAGGCGAGGATGGTTAATTCTGGACTTGTTGTGGATCGAGTGGTGGGGCGATTGGATGGGTTGAGACCAACTCATTTGACAGTACATCAGCGTGCGATTGTTGTGAATGTGTTGTTATACAGTAAAGTCTGGCACGTGGCTGCGGTATAATCCGTTAGCAGGTCCGGATGTTACGAGGCTGTTAAAAAGGGTTTCCATTTTCTTGGGGTTCCGGGTGTGAATGGTTGAGTAGGAGTGTGGTTACTTTACCGGTCAACAGAGGAGGATTGGGGTTGATTGATTTACGGTTAAGAGTCAAGTGCATTTATTTGAAGTGGGGGTTACGCCGTGTGCGCGGTCATGCAGGGAGGGGCGTGAATGGCTTGCATGAAGAGGTGCGAATGTGGTGGGAGGGTCGGAGATGAAAGTGTGTGAAGACGTGTTGCGGCGTTGCTGCATGTACGGGACCCTAATAAAGTTCGAGTAGGTGTTTTGGAGCGTGTTGTAAGGGCAAAGGTAGTCGTGAAGGCTGAGAGTATCTACCCTATGTATGCGTGGAAGGATATATGGGAAAGATTACGGTTGATGCGCGTGCGTCCAAATGTGCGAGAGGTATTTTTCCGTTTTCTCCATGGTATACTGCCGTCGGGTGCTGCACTTAAGGAAAGAGGGTTGATGGTGGAGGGCGCGTGTCGGGTGTGCGGGAATGAGGAGACTGCGTTTCATGTAGTGTAATTTTTGTGATAATTTGGGAGTATCAGGGAATGGATGGTAAGGTTCTGAGGACAGTGGGAGGAGGCGGGATATTAGTATTGAGGGCGTTAAGTTTGGACGTGGGAGGCGTCGAGGCGCCTGTTGCAACGTGCAATCACGTATATATTGCGGATTTTGTTTTTGTATCCTGGGCAATGAGAAGGAATGGGGATTGGGAGGTGCGCAAAAGGGTGTTGGCGGGGACCATTTATAGAACGTTGTGTTATAATCGGGAAATATATAGAAGTCGCTGGGACCAGGCTTTTTCAGCAGGGGACCGTAGTAATGAGTGTGAGAGCATTGTTAACGTTGTGAAAGGGGGGGGGAAGTGAATTTCAGGGATGGAACGGGCTTGTCTCCGGGTTGGGTATGCACAACGGCTGGTTTACTGTGTGTATCTGTGTAATGCGTGGTTGAGGAAAATGTGGTTGTGTGAGTGGATGTGGTGGTGAAGTTATATGTGTTATAGATGTCTTAAGTCAGAGTCTACTGCCTTCTTTCTTTGTTGAAGTACTTGATGTACCTTTCGGCTATGGCCTGGCAAACGGGGTTTTGTGTGTTTGTACCGAGCATTTTATTGCTATGTTATATAATGTGTAAGCCTGTAGATGAGTGCGGAATGATTATGGCTTTTTCTAGTTTTGTGGCTGACTCGTAAGACTTGTGGTAAGGCGAGTATGTACTTTGTTTTATCATGAGATTGTGATGTAGGTTCTTTCGGTTATCGATTATTTGTGTTGGTTTTTGAGTAACCGATATATTTATATATTTATCATACTATTCTTCTTATTGTATTGTATTGTGCATTGGCAATGTCCCAGTATATTATGTAAATAGTGTATACCCGAAGGGATTATGGTTTTATTTATATTATTGAACCTGCTACAGGGTCACCTACATGTTATGTTCTTGTTGTTGTTCTTGTGTACATAGGGTTAAGATTGCCCATCTTCTTAATGTTATGTTTTGTCACAAGCGATATTTTCTAGTATAATTGTGTAACCTCTTGTGTTTGTTAATATTGTGTTTATTTGCTATTGTACGTTCTGAGAGATTGTTTTCAAAATGTGTTTATATACAATGTGTATCAACCCTAGTTTAAGGGTTTTTATGTTAAGCTAAGTATTGTATTTTAAATAAAATAAAAAAAAAAAAAAAAATACTTATCATCCGACTAATAGGTGTACATTATTATCACCCTGAGTTCCATGAAATTTACATAAGAATTAATACATATATTGACAATCCTCACAATCCTTCCCGTCTTCTAAATACAGTGTACATATATCCAATGACATTTCGTTATGATCCAATCATATTTACTTTACACTTCCCCTTTTCCCCAGTGCAAGATAAATGCCCCTTGCACTAGAGTCACAACACCTTACATTTGTTCACTTAAAACGTATAAAATAAGAACTAACATAAATAACTTATAACAATATATAGATAGTAATTATTTGACAAAGTGAAGAATACCAACTAATATGGTAACAGTACACTAGAAATTGTAACTCACTCACTAATACATATTCCCATTTTTTATGTATTATCATGTTCAACAAGATATATATATTTATTAACAATGTTCCAGAGCATTATCAGACTTACTCTGTCACGCACTAAGTTACACAATATAACTTATGGCTCCTAATAAAACATGTACCGGGCAGTACTACCTCAATCATTAACAAAACCATCCTGGCAAAAGACACTTCAGAAAGCCACCCCGTGCCATCCCCTGACCCCATGCTATCTGTATTAAAAAAACACAAGCTCACGTTCCCTTCCATGCTCAAGTTCGTACCTGACGTCGAAAGTCATAAAACCCCTGTCTCTTAACCAAATGTCACCAGTTCACCCCCCCTACGCCCCCCCCCTCATTCCTAACGACTTTACACCCATATGCTCCACTACCACACTTTTATTCCACCTTCCATCCTCCACTAATCTCCAAAAAAGAACAAGAATGCCAGTTTAGGGAGAACCAGCCCAATCCAGCTCTAAACTACACCCAACCCTAACATTACACCTACCGTCAGATTACGATAACCCAAAGGAAAACTATTTACCCACAACCTCCCATATAGTAGCCTATTTCTGCATACTGTACGATACACACTCGCCGCAAGCGCCCGCACCCTATATTCACCCCCCACCTCCCGCATGCACTAAGACACATACAAAAAATCTGCCACTACATACACCACTGCCCTCCGAATGTCCTTGGAAACCCCTCCCACATCAAAATGCAAAGCCCTCAAAGTCGAAATGTTTCTCCCCCCTCCCGCCACTATACCCAGAACTCGCTAACCATGCCCTTACAAAACCCAAGTTTTCACAAAAATATATGGCATGAAAAGCCGTCTCCTCTTCCTCACAATGCAAACAAGTGCCAGCACCTACATAACCCATTCTATATAGCACTGACCTTGTAGCTAGAATTCCCATAAAGAATCTATAAACCACTTCACGAACCCTTGGCTTTAATCTGATCTTCCGAAAGTCTTCCCAAATGCCCCTCCAATCATACATTGGGTATGTAGCTACTCCCTGTATCACTGTACCCTGCCAACCTGTCCTCCCAAGCCTACTTACCCTTACTTTTTTTGCTTCCCTTACTGCCAACAAATTTCGCACCATATCTTCACACTCCAGTAGTGCCTTTCCCTTCCACCATTTTCGCACATCCTTCATGACCTCTCCCACCCTTCTACCCCTCTCCCCTCCCACCCTCAAGTACCGCTGCTTCACATACACTGCCTTCACTCGTGTGTCCTAAGGTATAAGACCCAGCCCACCCTGCCGCACGCCCATCATCACCACCTCCTTCCGTAGCCATGGCTTCCCATAACCCCACACATACCTCAAAACCACCCTCTCCAGTTCCTGAATATCACAGGACCTCAGGGGATAATATTCTCTGCCACGCCCCACACTTTACTGTACACAAGTGTATTTACTACCACCACCCTCTGCTGCAATGTTACATCCCCAGCCCTCCACCCGCGCATCCTACCCATCGCTCTACTCACTACTTCCTTGGAATTTATTCTCTGTGCCTCCCCAGCGTCCGCCATATACACAACCCCACATATCTTAATTCTATCCACTACGTTCCACCCATACTGCTCCCCCAAACCCCCCCCCCCACCCACGTGCCTACTTCTAATAACTTTGACTTTGCTCCATTAACCCTCATCCCTGTCGCCCCACCAAAAATCTCTATTATACGTCCCACATTTCCCAATCCTATTTCCCCTCCTACCAAAACTGTGGTGTCATCCACATACCCCACAATACCACATCTCCCAGGACCCACCTCTCCCCTGTTCCCACACTCCTTCCTCTATAAGCCTATAAAAAGGGTCCTGCATGCATGCAAAGAGGATTTGAGACAAGGGGCAACCCTGTCGCAAACCCATCCCCATCTGCACCGGCAACCCTAACTTCCCATTAACCTGTACCCTGACCGTTGCAGGCGTATACAAAGTAGTAGCCCAGCGCACAATCTCATCACCAAAACCCTGTTTTTTTAAAATACACCACAACATATGTCTATCTACACTGTCATAAGCCTGCTTCCAATCAATCCCCAAGATCCCCCCCCCCGTTGTCTACCCTCCACAAAATCCTTAATTCTTCCATGCCCCTCACGCATACTTCGACCTGGAATCCCACACTGTCCTCGATGTAGGACTCGGTCAAGCACCTTTTTCATACGGTTGCCTAAAACGTTCGCAAAAACTTTATAATCTGCACACATGAGGGAGATCGCCCTAAAAGCACCCAAGGTCTTACCCCCCCCTCCCTTATAGACCAAAACTACTACCCCCGTGCCCTGCGATTCCCCCAACACTCCCCTTTCCTTCATACAGTTAAACAACCAGACCAGACACTCCTTCATACAATCCCAATGTGTAATATAGAAATCATTAGGAATCAAAAATGGGATCATTTCAGCTGAACCTGAACCATCATTATCACGCTGTAATAATAATTCATTATTGTACTGTATTCAATTTACATTGTGAAATAAGATTAGTTTTACGAGTGTCTGTAACATTTACATTCTAGAATCCTGCTCAAAATTTCTTAATAATGCAAAAACAAGCTTTCATTTTTTATAATCGTATTTAAGAAACTATTCCAGATGTCTGTACATCGTAATAACCTGTTCAAAATGGTTATGCATTGAATGAATGAATGATCGTAATTTTAGCGATGACTTTGAAAAGTATACTTGTGTCTCTGTCTCACCAGTGAGAACTTCCTGCGAGTATGTGCGAGGGATGAGGCTGGGAAGGCGAGGGTGAGAGATGCCAACGTGGCGAGGAGAGTGTTTATGAGGGCTCTGTGATGGTCGTCACCAACAGTGGATACCGACCACACCACTCCCAGGTACACAACCACCACCACTGTACCTGAAACATTTGTGCAGGAATTCTTACGTGTGTGCCCTTCAGCAGTATTG
>NW_026464918.1:0-38562 GCF_026875155.1 Cherax quadricarinatus
ATATATATATATATATATTATTTGTTTTTATTATCACACTGGCCGATTCCCACCAAGGCAGGGTGGCCCGAAAAAGAAAAACTTTCACCATCATTCACTCCATCACTGTCTTGCCAGAAGGGTGCTTTACACTACAGTTTTTAAACTGCAACATTAACATCCCTCCTTCAGAGTGCAGGCACTGTACTTCCCATCTCCAGGACTCAAATCTGGCCTGCCGGTTTCCCTGAATCCCTTCATAAATGTTACTTTGCTCATACTCCAACAACACGTCAAGTATTAAAAACCATTTGTCTCCATTCACTCCTATCAAACACGCTCACGCATGCCTGCTGGAAGTCCAAGCCCCTCGCACACAAAACTTCCTTTACCCCCTCCCTCCAACCTTTCCTAGGCCGACCCCTACCCCGACTTTCTTCCACTACAGACTGATACACTCTTGTAGTCATTCTGTTTCGCTCCGTTCTCTTTACATGTCCGAACCACCTCAACAACCCTTCCTCAGCCCTTCGGACAACAGTTTTGGTAATCCTGCACCTCCTCCTAACTTCCAAACTACGAATTCTCTGCATTATATTCACACAACACATTGCCCTCAGACGTGACATCTCCACTGCCTCCAGCCTTCTCCTCGCTGCAACATTCATCACCCATGCTTCACACCCATATAAGAGCATTGGTAAAACTATACTCTCATACATTCCTCTCTTTGCCTCCAAGGACAAAGTTCTTTGTCTCCACAGACTCCTAAGTACACCGCTCACCCTTTTCCCCTCATCAATTCTATGAATCACCTCATCTTTCATAGACCCATCCGCTGACACGTCCACTCCCAAATATCTGAATACATTCGCCTCCTCCATACTCTCTCCCTCCAATCTGATATCCAGTCTTTCATCACCTAATTTTTTGTTATCCTCATAACCTTACTCTTTCCTGTATTCACTTTTAATTTTCTTCTTTTGCATACCCTACCAAATTCACCCACCAACCTCTGCAACTTCTCTTCAGAATCTCCCAAGAGCACAGTGTCATCAGCAAAGAGCAACTGTGACAACTCCCACTTTATGTGTGATTCTTTATCTTTTAACTCCACGCCTCTTGCCAAGACCCTCGCATTTACTTCTCTTACAACCCCATCTATAAATATATTAAACAACCACGGTGACATCACACATCCTTGTCTAAGGCCTTCTTTTACTGGGAAATAATCTCCCTCTTTCCTACATACTCTAACTTGAGCCTCACTATCCTCGTAAAAACTCTTCACTGCTTTCAGTAACCTACCTCCTACACCATACACCTGCAACATCTGCCACATTGCCCCCTTATCCACCCTGTCATACACCTTTTCCAAATCTATAAATGCCACAAAAACCTCTTTAGCCTTATCTAAATACTGTTCACTTATATGTTTCACTGTAAACACCTGGTCCACACACCCCCTACCTTTCCTAAAGCCTCCTTGTTCATCTGCTATTCTATTCTCCGTCATACTCTTAATTCTTTCAATAATAACTCTACCATACACTTTACCAGGTATACTCAACAGACTTATCCCCTATAATTTTTGCACTCTCTTTTGTCCCCTTTGCCTTTACACAAAGGAACTATGCATGCTCTCTGCCAATCCCTAGGTACCTTACCCTCTTCCATACATTTATTTAATAATTGCACCAACCACTCTAAAACTATATCCCCACCTGCTTTCAACATTTCTATCTTAATCCCATCAATCCCGGCTGCCTTTCCCCCTTCCATTTTACCTACTGCCTCACGAACTTCCCCCACACTCACAACTGGCTCTTCCTCACTCCTACAAGATGTTATTCCTCGTTGCCCTATACACGTAATCACAGCTTCCCTGTCTTCATCAACATTTAACAATTCCTCAAAATATTCCTTCCAACTTCCCAATACCTCTATACCTCTACCTCTCCATTTAATAACTCTTCTCTCCTATTTTTAACTGACAAATCCATTTGTTCTCTAGGCTTCCTTAACTTGTTAATCTCACTCCAAAACTTTTTCTTATTTTCAACAAAATTTGTTGATAACATCTCACCCACTCTCTCATTTGCTCTCTTTTTACATTGCTTCACCACTCTCTTAACCTCTCTCTTTTTCTCCATATACTCTTTCCTCCTTGCATCACTTCTACTTTGTAAAAACTTCTCATATGCTAACTTTTTCTCTCTTACTACTCTCTTTACATCATCATTCCACCAATCGCTCCTCTTCCCTCCCGCACCCACTTTCCTGTAACCACAAACTTCTGCTGAACACTCTAACACTACACTTTTAAACCTACCCCATACCTCTTCGACCCCATTGCCTATGCTCTCATTTGTCCATCTATCCTCCAATAGCTGCTTATATCTTACACTAACTGCCTCCTCTTTTAGTTTATAAACCTTCACCTCTCTCTTCCCTGATGCTTCTATTCTCAATGTATCCCATCTACCTTTTACTCTCAGTGTAGCTACAACTAAAAAGTGATCTGATATATCTGTGGCCCCTCTATAAACATGTACATCCTGAAGTCTACTCAACATTCTTTTATCTACCAATACGTAATCCAACAAACTACTGTCATTTCGCTCTACATCATATCTTGTATACTTATTTATCCTCTTTTTCTTAAAATATGTGTTACCTATAATTAAACCCTTTTCTATACAAAGTTCAATCAAAGGGCTCCCATTATCATTTACACCTGGCACCCCAAACTTACCTACCACACCCTCTCTAAAAGTTTCTCCTACTTTAGCATTCAGGTCCCCTACCGCAATTACTCTCTCACTTGGTTCAAAGGTTCCTATACATTCACTTAACATCTCCCAAAATCTCTCTCTCTCCTCTATATTCCTGTCTTCTCCAGGTGCATACACGCTTATTATGACCCACTTTTCGCATCCAACCTTTACTTTAATCCACATAAGCCTTGAATTTACACATTCATATTCTCTTTTCGCCTTCCATAACTGATCCTTCAACATTACTGCTACCCCTTCCTTAGCTCTAACTCTCTCAGATACTCCAGATTTAATCCCATTTATTTCCCCCCACCGAAACTCCCCTACCCCCTTCAGCTTTGTTTCGCTTAGGGCCAGGACATCCAACTACTTTTCATTCATAACATCAGCAATTATCTGTTTCTTGTCATCCGCACTACATCCACGCACATTCAAGCATCCCAGTTTTATAAAGTTTTTCTTCTTCTCTTTTTTAGTAAATGTCTACAGGAGAAGGGGTTACTAGCCCATCGCTCCCGGCATTTTAGTCGCCTCATACGACACGCATGGCTTACGGAGGAAAAATTCTTTTCCAATTCCCCATGGACAATAGAAGAAAGTATTGCCCTTTGGTGTTCAATGATCCTCGTAGAAAGCGTTCGGCCTATCTTTACATGGTATTTGGTAAACTCATAGTGGATTTTGTATGGTTGTATGTTTGTCTTTCTTGGAAAAGGGATTTCTTTTTATTATTATAATCAAAATGAAGCGCTAAACCTACAGTATCCCTTGCCTCTCTGCGCTGTATGACTAGACGGGTCATACAGAGTAGCGGGCAAGGGATAGTGCAGAATATAAAGTAGCAAGGGTAGAGTGGTTAACAGAGGGAGAGTTAGAAAGGGCTGTGAGGAGTGCTAGATGATAGATCATCAAAGTTTGTGTAGTAAATGAGTTGCTGTCAAAAAGTCAACGACAGAGTCTTGAGTTAAAGGTTGTTCCGTCGGCATCATCATAGCTGCTTCCCTCCGTTATCTTAGCTGCTCCCTCCATTATCTTAGCTGTTCCCCCCGTTATCTTAGCTGTTCCCTCCGTTATCTTAGCTGTTCCTTCCATCACCTTATTTTCTTTATGTTAGCTACAATCTTCATCTTAGCTACGTTCTTCATATTAGCTACTTCTCCATCATCTTAGCTACGTTCTTCATCATCTTATTTACTTCCTTCCATCATCTTAGCTACTTCCCTCCGCCATCTCACCTACTTCCTTCCGTCTTCTTAGCTACTTCCCTCCGTCTTCTTAGCTACTTCCCTCCGTCTTCTTAGCTACTTCAGTCATCCTTGCTACTTCCCTCCGTTATCTTAGCTACTTCAGTCATCCTTGCTACTTCCCTCCGTTATCTTAGCTACTTCTGTCTATCATCTTAGTTACTTTCCTCTCGACTACTGCAGTTATCACCACAACCACTACCACAACCACAATCCCCACTGCTATCATCACTTCTATCACTTCTACTGTCACCATAACATCTAACATCAACACCATTCCTGCTACACCCACCAATACTACAACTACCACAGACACCTCTACTATCGCTACAATAATTACTTCTGCCACAAAACTACAATGCCACGATTACTGGTACTACCACCACCAGTACTACTACCACAAACACCTCTAATATCACTACAGTAACTACTACTACAACTACCATCACTTCTACTGCCACAACTAACACCACCACCACCACCACTAATAAATATCTCCGATTAATGCGCAGTTCTGAACATTTTTCACTCTCCTTATATTAACTGACAAAGCATATTAGCATTTATTTCGTAAGTCAGTGTAATAATAACAATTATTCTTGAGTAAAATTCTTTATTTTTGCTTTACAAAAGAAAACATATCGCTTCAGATTATTTATCATTCATCGAACTCTTTAACCTTGTGAGTGTCATGTGTGCTCAGGTGTTGCTTGATCGTCACGCCAATAATGTGACGCGCTAGATACATCTCTGTATAGATAGATTTCAATGATTGTGGGGTAAGGATACCAGGAGGTACGAGGCCTCACAGGAATGGCTCACGAAATCGTAATGACACGATTGCAAACAAACTATACCACGGGTGGGGTTAGAACCCGCGATCAGTGAGTCATAAAACTCCAGACCGACGCGCTAGCCACTGGCACAGTGGCTAGAGTTTTGACTCTGATCGCGGGTTTTAACCCCGCCCGTGGTATAGTTTCTCACAGGAATGTTCCTTCTCAGGTATTATTATTGCTACTGTGAGCAGCTCCTGGCGTTATCGGTGTCTCCAGAAGGAGTTTGATGTACTGATTCAAACTTTACATCAACTCAAGGAAGTGTGAGGAGTTATATCTATCAGATGGTGGTGACAACTATTATAGGAATGTTGTATTTGTTGATGGTAGTGTTGCATTATTGCTTAATATCCCACAAGGATGGTGTCCTCTCCGAGGACAAGGATGGTGCCCTTTCCGAGGACAATGATGGTGTCCTCTCCGAGGACAAGGATGGTGCCCTCTCGGAGGACAAGGATGGTGCTCTCTCCGAGGACAAGGATGGTGCCCTCTCCGAGGACAAGGATGGTGCCCTCTCCGAGGACAAGGATGGTGCCCGCTCCGAGGACAAGGATGGTGCCCTCTCCGAGGACAAGGATGGTGCCCTCACCAAAGACAAGGATGGTGCCCTCTCCGAGGACAAGGATGGTGCCCTCTCCGAGGACAAGGATGGTGCCCTCTCCGAGGACAAGGATGGTGCCCTCTCTGAGGACAAGGATGGTGCCCTCTCCGAGGACAAGGATGGTGTAATCTCCGACGACAAGGATGGTGCCCACGGTGTTCACTCCAGCACTGAGGACGGTGTTCACTCCAGCACTGAGGACGGTCTTCACTCCAGCACTGAGGACGGTGTTCACTCCAGCACTTAGGACGGTGTTCACTCCAGCACTGAGAACGGTGTTCACTCCAGCACTGAGGAGGGTCTTCACTCCAGCACTGAGGACGGTGTTCACTCCAGCACTTAGGACGGTGTTCACTCCAGCACTTAGGACGGTGTTCACTCCAGCACTGAGAACGGTGTTCACTCCAGCACTGAGGACGGTCTTCGCTCCAGCACTGAGGACGGTCTTCACTCCAGCACTGAGGACGGTCTTCGCTCCAGCACTGAGGACGGTCTTCACTCCAGCACTGAGGACGGTCTTCACTCCAGCACTGAAGACGGTCTTCACTCCAGCACTGAGGACGGTCTTCACTCCAGCACTGAGGACGGTCTTCACTCCAGCACTGAGGACGGTCTTCACTCCTGCACTGAGGACGGTCTTCGCTCCAGCACTGAGGACGGTCTTTACTCCAGCACTGAGGACGGTCTTCACTCCAGCACTGAGGACGGTCTTCACTCCAGCACTGAGGACGGTCTTCACTCCAGCACTGAGGACGGTCTTCACTCCAGCACTGAGGACGGTGTTCACTCCAGCACTGAGGACGGTGTTCACTCCAGCACTGAGGACGGTGTTCACTCCAGCACTGAGGACAATGTTCACTCCAGCACTGAGGACGGTGTTCACTCCAGCACTGAGGACGGTGTTCACCCCAGCACTGAGGACGGTGTTCACTCCAGCACTGAGGACGGTGTTCACTCCAGCACTGAGGACGGTGTTCACTCCAGCACTGAGGGCGGTGTTCACTCCAGCACTGAGGGCGGTGTTCACTCCTGCACTGAGGACGGTGTTCACTCCAGCACTGAGGACGGTGTTCACTCCAGCACTGAGGACGGTGTTCACTCCAGCACTGAGGGCGGTGTTCACTCCAGCACTGAGGACGGTGTTCACTACAGCACTGAGGACGGTGTTCACTCCAGCACTGAGGACGGTGTTCACTCCAGCACTGAGGGCGGTGTTCACTCCAGCACTGAGGGCGGTGTTCACTCCAGCACTGAGGGCGGTGTTCATCTCACTGCACTGAGGGCGGTGTTCACTCTAGCACTGAGGACGGTGTTCACTCCAGCACTGAGGACGGTGTTCACTCCAGCACTGAGGAATGCGTCCACTCCAGCACTGAGGACTGCGTCCACTCCAGTACTGAGGACGGCGTCAACTTCAGCACTGAGGACGCCGTCCATTCTGACACTGAGGACATTACTAGATTATGTCTTCCATTTACTTGACAAGAGTTGTGCGTGGAAACTGCGTCCACTCTGCTCCTAACACATCTTCGCACTTTCCAAAATTTCATGAAGCCTCATCACTGTGATGATGAGTCACTAATGATTGACGATGAGTCATTAATGACTGCCGCTTTGGTACTGTCACGTCTAGTTAAAAAGGTTATAAATCAAGGCTTGGCGTTCACATACTAGACCTAAAATATATTGGGTTCCGCCGTATGTGCATACCGGGCCAGTACAACATGGGTTCGAGTCCTTGGCTAGTGCAGTGTTGTCATTGATTGATTTATATATATTATATATATATATATATATATATATATATTATATATATATATATATATATATATATATATATATATATATTATATATATATTATATATATATTATATATATATATATATTATATATATATATATATATATTATATATATATTATTATATATATATATATATATATATATATATATATATATATATATACATATATATATTATATATATATATATATTAATATATATATATATATATATATATATATATATATATATATATATATATATATATATATATATATATATATAATATACATATATAATATACATATATATATATATATATATATACATATATACATATACATAATATATATATATTATATACATATATACATATAATAATATATATATATATATATATTTTATATATATATATATATATATATATATATATATTATATATATATATGTATATATATATATATATATTATATAATATATATAATATATATAATATATATATATATATATATTATATATATATATATGTCGTGCCGAATATGTAAAACTGGTCAATTAGCAACAACTCATTTAAAAATAAGTCCTTTCTAAAATTTTCTCTTATAGGTTTAAAGATATATTTTTTTAATTAATGTTGATGTAAAAAAATTTAATTTTACGCCAAAAGGAACTTAGAAAACTTACCTAACCTTACTATAACAAGAACAATTTGTTTTAGCCTAACCCAACTAATATATTTTAGATTTGTTTACAATATTTAATACTAAACAAACACAGTGAAACATATTTTTTTCGTTAGGTTCAGAATGATTTTGGCGAAATTATTGCATGCACAAATTTTCACTTGTCCTATATGGCAAGATGAGCGTTGCTAATTAAGCCAAGATTGCCTGTTCCTACTATCATTAAACTTATTAAACTTTGCATTGTTGATGCAAAATTTGTATTTAATGATAAGTTTTACACTCAGAAGTTTGGTATGGCAATGGGAAATCCTCTTTCACCTGTTCTTAGTAATCCTATACATGGAATTTTTTGAAACAAGGTTGCTTAACACAATCCTCCCTAATAGAGCTAAATGGTTCAGATATGTTGATGATATTTTGTGTCTTATGCCCAAAAATGTAGATATACACCATTTTCTTGGGAAATTAAATAGCTTAGCCCATTCTATAAACTTTTACTGTTGAGTTTGAAGAAAATAACTCATTGCCTTTTCTAGATGTTTTAATTATTAAGGGTAATAATGAATTCAAATTTAAAATTTACAGAAAACCTACAAATAACTGTTCCTATGTCCACTATTATTCCTCGCATCAAGATAGAGTCAAACTGTCTGTTTTCTCATCAATGTTTTTGAGAGCTTTACGAATTTGTAGTCCTGAGTTCATAGATGAGGAAATATCCAAAATTTATGAAATAGGTAATGATTTAAAATACCCAAAAATGTAATTGATAAATCTTTTAAAGTTGCTAGGAACACTTTTTATAATCCAAAAAAGGGCAACCAGCCTTATTCAACTAAAAATATGTTGGTTCTCCCTTACCATGAAAACTTGGTTGATATGCCTTCTCTTCTTAAGACTTTTAATATTAAAGTTGTATTCAAAAATCTTGATACAGTAAAAAAACTTTTGATTAAGAATTCCCCCCAAAATGCTGATGGATGTGTCTATAAGATTCCTTGTAAAATTTGCGATAAAGTTTATTACGGTCAAACTGGTAAAAATCTCGAACTAAGATTAAAACAACATAAATATAGCATTAGAACTGGACAAGATTCCAATGCTCTATTTATTCATGTAAGAGATTTTAACCATCCAATTGATTTTCAAAAAGTTGAGAAAGTAGTATCAAGCAAGTCCATGGTCGACAGGAATATAATTGAATCTTGTTTCATAAAAAGCAGTTTTGACAATAATATGAATATTTCCTTTGGTTTATATAAATTAGATCCATTTATAATTAATAGAATTTGGGTAGAATTTAATAATACACTGGACAAATAAATAGCTTGGGGGTGAGTTTTGCAAAGGACCTATCCAAGTTGGCTCGTCGCGCGTCACGTGTTTAACCGTTGTGGGATCTGATAGTGAGGTGCTGGCCGACCCCTTATATAGCTTCCTTGGATGCTTCACTTTCATAGTTCCTTGATAATGTGAGTAGTCACGAAAGCGCTTGGAATTTCTCTATTCTTTCAGAGTGGTTGTTTTGCATATTTTGAAATCACCTGTTTACTGTGATCTTATTGCATATATATATGTATATATATATTATATATAATATATATATATATATATATATAATATATTTTATATATATATATATATATATATATATATATATATATATAAAGAGAGTAGTAAGGGAGAAAAAGTTAGCATATGAGAAGTTTTTACAAAGTAGAAGTGATGCAAGGAGGGAAGAGTATATGGAGAAAAAGAGAGAGGTTAAGAGAGTGGTGAAGCAATGTAAAAAGAGTGCAAATGAGAGAGTGGGTGAGATGTTATCAACAAATTTTGTTGAAAATAAGAAAAAGTTTTGGAGTGAGATTAACAAGTTAAGAAAGCCTAGAGAACAAATGGATTTGTCAGTTAAAAATAGGAGAGGAGAGTTATTATATGGAGAGTTAGAGGTATTGGGAAGATGGAGGGAATATTTTGAGGAATTGTTAAATGTTGATGAAGATAGGGAAGCTGTGATTACGTGTATAGGGCAAGGTGGAATAACATCTTGTAGGAGTGAGGAAGAGCCAGTTGTGAGTGTGGGGGAAGTTCGTGAGGCAGTAGGTAAAATGAAAGGGGTTAAGGCAGCCGGGATTGATGGGATAAAGATAGAAATGTTAAAAGCAGGTGCGGATATAGTTTTGGAGTGGTTGGTGCAATTATTTAATAAATGTATGGAAGAGGGTAAGGTACCTAGGGATTGGCAGAGAGCATGCATAGTTCCTTTGTATAAAGGCAAAGGGGATAAAAGAGAGTGCAAAAATTATAGGGGGATAAGTCTGTTGAGTATACCTGGTAAAGTGTATGGAAGAGTTATAATTGAAAGAATTAAGAGTAAGACGGAGAATAGGATAGCAGATGAACAAGGAGGCTTTAGGAAAGGTAGGGGGTGTGTGGACCAGGTGTTTACAGTGAAACATATAAGTGAACAGTATTTAAATAAGGCTAAAGAGGTCTTTGTGGCATTTATGGATTTGGAAAGGCGTATGACAGGGTGGATAGGGGTGCAATGTGGCAGATGTTGCAAGTGTATGGTGTAGGAGGTAGGTTACTGAAAGCAGTGAAGAGTTTTTACGAGGATAGTGAGGCTCAAGTTAGAGTATGTAGGAAAGAGGGAAATTTTTTCCCAGTAAAAGTAGGTCTTAGACAAGGATGTGTGATGTCACCGTGGTTGTTTAATATATTTATAGATGGGTTGTAAGAGAAGTAAATGCGAGGGTCTTGGCAAGAGGCGTGGAGTTAAACGATAAAGAATCACACATAAAGTGGGAGTTGTCACAGCTGCTCTTTGCTGATGACACTGTGCTCTTGGGAGATTCTGAAGAGAGGTTGCAGAGATTGGTGGATGAATTTGGTAGGGTGTGCAAAAGAAGAAAATTAAAGGTGAATACAGGAAAGAGTAAGGTTATGAGGATAACAAAAAGATTAGGTGATGAAAGATTGGATATCAGATTGGAGGGAGAGAGTATGGAGGAGGTGAACGTATTCAGATATTTGGGAGTGGACGTGTCAGCGGATGGGTCTATGAAAGATGAGGTGAATCATAGAATTGATGAGGGAAAAAGAGTGAGTGGTGCACTTAGGAGTCTGTGGAGACAAAGAACTTTGTCCTTGGAGGCAAAGAGGGGAATGTATGAGAGTATAGTTTTACCAACGCTCTTATATGGGTGTGAAGCGTGGGTGATGAATGTTGCAGCGAGGAAGGCTGGAGGCAGTGGAGATGTCATGTCTGAGGGCAATGTGTGGTGTGAATATAATGCAGAGAATTCGTAGTTTGGAAGTTAGGAGGAGGTGCGGGATTACCAAAACTGTTGTCCAGAGGGCTGAGGAAGGGTTGTTGAGGTGGTTCGGACATGTAGAGAGAATGGAGCGAAACAGAATGACTTCAAGAGTGTATCAGTCTGTAGTGGAAGGAAGGAAGGCGGGGTAGGGGTCGGCCCTTTAGGAAGGTTGGAGGGAGGGGGTAAAGGAAGGTTTTGTGTGCGAGGGGCTTGGATTCCAGCAGGATGCGTATAGCGTGTTTGATAGGAGTGAATGGAGACAAATGGTTTTTTATACTTGACATGCTGTTGGGAGTGTGAGGCAAAAGTAACATTTATGAGGGATTCAGGGAAACCGGCAGGCCGACTTGATCCTGAGATGGGAAGTACAGTGCCTGCACTATGAAGGAGGGGTGTTAATGTTGCAGTTTAAAAACTGAGTGTAAAGCACCCTTCTGCAAGACAGTGATGGATTGAAGATGTTGAAAGTTCTTTCTTTTTCGGGCCACCTGCCTTGTGTGAATCGGCATGTGATAAATAAATATATATATACATATATATATATATATATATATATATATATATATATATTATATATATATATATATATATATATATATATATATATATATATATATGTATATATATATGCTGTGCAGAATAGGTAAAACTTGCGATTTTGGCTTAAATAGCAACGCTCGTCTTGCCGAATAAGGCAAGCGAAAATTTGTGTATGCAATAATTTCGCAAAAATTACTCTGAACCTAACGAAAAAAATATATACCTTGTACATGTACTTGCAGAAATAGATTATCATTAAAACTGAGATTATAGCGTTAAGTGATAGAAGTTTTTTGGAGTGGTGATAATTGGTGCTGGGAAGTATGTAGTATTGAAGAATAATTGAAGTTAATCCTGGGGTCATTAGTAATGGAGGAGTGATAATTGTATTGGGGTGCAGTGATGATAGTTGTAGAGGTAGTTGTAGAAATAGCGGTAGCAGCGGTTGTAGTAAGGTATAAGTCACAGCCCGTGTCTATGATGTCATCAGTTTGTCTATGACATCATCAGTTTGTCTATGATGTCAGTTTGTCTACGACGTCATCAGTTTGTTAAAAGACAGTCATCCGAGGATGATGATCCTAGAGGTGATGACTCCGATGACCCCATGGGTGAGGACTCCAATGATGACCCCATGGGTGAGGACTCCAATGATGATCCCATGGGTGAGGACTCCAATGATGATCCCAGGGGTGATGACTCAAATGTTGACCCCAGGGGTAATGACTCAAATGATGACCCCAGGGGTGATGATTCAAATGATGACTCTAATGATGATCCCACGGGTGATGACTCCGATGATGACACCACGGGTGATAACTCCGATGATGATAACTCCGGAGATAATCCCAAAGGTGGTGGCTGCCATGATAATCTCAGTGGTGATGATTCTGAAGATGACTCCAGCTGTGAAGGTCCCACAAGAGACGACTTCAAATATAATGACCCCGAAGGGGATATTTTAAGCCGTTTTTTCACCTTTTCATCATCTGTGAATGACACCTTTCTCTTGGCAGCCTTGATCTCTGGGCTAGATGAGAGAGACGCAGTTGATGATGAATCTGAAGATAATGGCTCCTAAGTTAATGACCCAGGAGATGACGAGTATGAGTTTGAAAATGACACTTCAGAATCAGATGGTAACCATTCAGACCCTGAAGATGACACTTTACGTCGTTTTCGGACCTTCTGGTCATCTGACAACAATTTTCTTTTGGCAGCCCTGCTTCTTGTGCTGACTGAACATGTTTACTTTAAAGGAGGAATTTTACAATGTTTTTACATCCTTTCATCATCTGAAGGGGAACATCGCTCTCGTTTGCAAGGTCTGGATGATCGTTTTGAGCTCAAAGGTGCAGAAACTATCTTACGACGTTTCTGAGCCTTCTCGTTCTCAGAGAAAGAAAACTTTCTCTTCCGTTGCATACTCTCAGGACTGGATGACGACGATGATCCTGTTGAGCTCTGTGCCAACTTGCTGCGTTTCCGCTAATTTTTATTTTTTTGCTTAGGCCTAAAGATAGCGACTCGTGTTGTTGCTTTCTTTGCAGTCTTTTTTGGAGGGGTTAAATAAACATAGGTGATGGGAGACACCTAACTCCTCTCCTTCCTGAGTTCCTTGTTTAAAAAACACTCAATTTCACATATGACAGATGAAAGAGTAGGCCGCTACAGAGGATCGACAAGCTAGGTTTGCTTTTACCATTCGTAGAGAAGGTCTTTCATTTCTTTTATGTCCATAAGCCATCTCACCATATATCCCACACTGTATACATCACTGGCAGCTGAGCAAGGTTAGCCTTCAACCAACTCAGGTGCGTAGTGCACCATTTTTATTTTCCTCTCCTCAACATTTTTCTCTCTTCTCTTAAAATACGCCGTCACAGGCTTTCCGAGAGGCTGCGTCTTCTCAAAATCAATAAGACACAGAATATTTTTTTCTTAATTGATGCATACATTTTGAAGTTTTAATGAATTGTGGGCATAGCCCATGCTATGAATTTCTTCCACTGCTCTGCATAACTGAAGAAAAATGCCTAATAGTGTGTTGTTGTCAGGAAGTGGATTTTGCATTGTAAATTTTCTCAATGTTACTCCAGCGTAGTAAGAGATCATCATCTATTTGGCAAGCATACGCCAATCAACCTCATTACTCCAGCGACTTTCTAAAGGCATTAGATATAAAAGCTTTCCCTTACAACATGCCGTTTCCTCCACAGGTTCTTAATCACAAAAGCCAACTCATCATTAAAATAAATCTAGCACCATGATGTGTTGGTTAACACTTCTGCAGTTAGCTTGGCTCCATCGGTAAGAATATCTACAGCACTTGACCCCAGTTCTGGGACAGTGCGAGAGAAGCGTTTATAGAGACGTGATTTGTTGGGCATTTTCAAAAGTTCGCAAAACTAATTAAAAATGAATTTATTCAAATTACTTATAATCTTACTTCAACTCTCAACATAGACAAACTTATTGACATATATAAGCAGTTAAATAATAATTAAGTGATCTTGGTATTCTTAAATGTGATTTTTGTGCTTACGATTTTTTATCATTTTGTATTATTATTATTATTATTATTATTATTATTAATTATTATTATTATTTATAATGACAGTTAACCTCAATCTTGTTGAAGAAGGTTATGTGCGCCCTGCCTCTTATCCTCTAAGCTACTTCCCTCCGACGTCTTGGCTACATCTTAGCCACTCCCTTCATCATCTTAGGTACTTCCTTCATCATCTTAGATACTTAAATCATCTTAGCTATTTCCCTTCATCATCTTAGCTACTTCCTTTCATCTTAGCTACTTTCCTCCATAATTTTAGCTACTTCCCTCCATCGTCTTAGTTACTGCCCTCCATCTTAGCTACTTCCATCCAACGTCGTGGCTACTTCATGCATCTTAGCTACTTCCCTCCACCGTCTTAGCTAATTCCCCTCATCATTGTTGTGGCCTCCTACCATATTGGTGGTTAAGTAGTTAACCTGGCGGCCGGCAGTACCACGGGATACGTCATCAAACCCAATGTGGGGACTGCTGAGCCGGCCTGACTGACAGTAGTCACTTGACTCTCACGGAATAGACCTGATGGTGACATCTAGGCCTTACCGAGTGTTCACCAGATTGCCTCATGGAGTGGACACCTGTTGACTTAGGCTTCTGTAGCAGATCTTAGGGACCTGTGGGTCTGTGGGTCTCTGTAGAGGGTCTCTGTAGAGGACAGACGTGGAACGCCAGGGTGTGTGTTCCCGGTGAGCGTTGTGTCAAATGACACGGACACAGCAGTATTGAGGAAAGTTCAGGGTGTGGTAACCCGGTGGGTGTCAGGTGACACGATACACAAGTTAGAAAAGGTCGTGTAACTCGGAGTGTTGAAGTGTCAAATGACGCGGTGAAAAGGCTTCTTTAGAGACAGTGTTATGACACTGATGAAAAGGCAATGCCGTGGATACCACGGAGAGGGGGTCTGAGAACACGTGTCTATCGACACGATGATGGAGTGTTATGACACTGGGATTGGTAGTGCCGTAAGACACCCGAAGATGGCAGTGACATATTGCACTGAGGCACTAACAAAACATTTGCCCAACCCAATTTTCAATGCTACCCAAGAAATAAGCTCTGATGTGCAAGTCCCACTCAAATCCAACCCCTCTCACTCATGTATTTATCCAACCTAAATTTGAAACTACCCAAAGTCCTAGCCTCAATAACCCAACCAGGTAGACTGTTCCAACAGTTAGGTATCTTTATTTCGAAACGTTTCGCCTACACAGTAGGCTTCTTCAGTCGAGTACAGAAAAGTTGATAGAAGCAGAAGATACTTGAAGACGATGTAATCAGTCCATCACCCTTAAAGTTTTGAGGTGGTCAGTCCCTCAGTCTGGAGAAGAGCATTGTTCCATGGAATGAAACAATATGGAGATGAACTGTTGCATATGTGTCTTACCTAACAACCTGTCGGTATTTTATACCATTTTAATGTTCAGACTGTTCCAATCATCAATTACCCGATTTCCAAACCAATACTTTCCTATGTCTTTTCTAAATCTAAACTTATCTAATTTAATTACTGCGGGTTCTCTCTTGGAGAGACATCCTCAAGACCTTGTTAATATCCCCTTTATTAATACCTATCTTCCACTTATACACTTCGATCATGTCTCCCCTCATTCTTCGCCTAACAAGTGAATGTAATTTAAGAGATGAACATCAAAAATACCTGTCGGTATTTTATACCATTTTGATGTTCATCTTGTCAGACACTGCAACACATGGCGTCTTGGTACAGAAAACACCTTGGACAACCCTTTCAAGTGAGAACTGTTGGATCTGAGAGGGACCTGACCTATCAGTGGCTACATTCTCACTACTACTACTACTACTACTATGCACCTCTCCTTCCGACAGTATTTAAGTCTCCGCACTGTCGCTTGATCTTCAGATAGTTCCTGACTATGGAACTGAACTCTCCAGGCTGAGGGACTGACAACCTCAAATTCTACGACTTCAAGGGTGATGGACTGATTACATCGTCTTCACATCTCTACTGTTTCTGCCTACTTTCTGTATTCGACTGAAGAAGCCTACTGTGTAGGCGAAACGTTTCGGAATAAAGTTGCCTAACTGTTGCCTTTGTGTCTTACCTACCCCAGGAGGAGAATGAGGTAATCAGTCCCTCAACCTTGAGTCGATGTGGTCAGTCCATCAATCTTGAGTAGAATACGGCATATGAGCGGAGAAGGAGCTTATAAACCGTAGGTAGGAGAGGTGCAGCAGTCATAGGTGGTGTCACATTTGCCAATGTGGAAGTAGGTCGTGCCCAAGGGTTAGGCAAGCGAAGAATTCCCAAGTATTAAGATCCCAAGAAGTTGCAGTGTCTGACAGGATTGTAGATGAATGGTTCACAGAACCGACACGTTGATAAATTAGACACATGTGCAACTCATTCATCTACTCATTCATTAGACACATGTGAACCATTCATCTACAATCCTGTCAGACACTGCAATTTCTTGGGATCTTAATACTTGGGAATTCTTCGCTTGCCTAACCCTTGGGCACGACCTACTTCCACATTGGCAAATGTGACACCACCTATGACTGCAGCACCTCTCCTACCTACGGTTTATAAGCTCCTTCTCCGCTCATATGCCGTATTCTACTCAAAATTGATGGACTGACCACATCGACTCAAGGTTGAGGGACTGATTACCTCATTCTCCTCCTATTCTACAAGCTTCTCCTGTGTATGGACTGATGAAGCCACTGTGTGGCGAAACGTTTCCTTAATAAAGGTACCCAAGAGTTGCACATGTGTCTAATTTATCAACGTGTCGGTTCTGTGAACCATTCATCTACAAAGTACCTACTACACAAGCCATCGATCTCCTGCGTAGAAAATTGACGATTCACTTGATCTTCCTATTCCAGCCAGCGATTTCATCGACCTCGTTGAACTATGTGTCGGCTTTACGTGTTTCTCTTTCGAAAATCACCTCTTTCAACAGACCTTTGGTCTACCCATGGGCTCGCCACTCAGTGCCGTCCTGGCAAACTTATACATGGAACATCTGGAAGCCGAGCGTTTCTGCACCATCATTCCTTCGACTGTCACCTGGCTCCGTTATGTTGACGACATTCTCCTCATAACTCCCAGGCGCTTCAACGTTCATGCTCTCCAAGACAAGCTCAACCAGGTCGAGCCCTCAATCCAGTTCACACTTGAAGAAGAAGTCGACAACACTCTTCCTGACGTGTACTTAGCTTTTGAGTGGTGACGTGTATTTAGCTCAGTGGTGACGTGTACTTAGCTTAGTGATGACGTGTACTTAGCTCAGTGGTGACGTGTACTTAGCTCAGTGGTGACGTGTACTTAGCTCTGTGAAGATCTGTTTGTGTGCTCTCTGTGAATCTGAACCAGGATGCCCTCTCTTGAGCAACTTTACCAGCAGCTGAGAGAAGAGCTCAGAGTTGCTAAGATGGAGATACGGCGATTAACGGAGGAGAACAAGAGGATTCGTAGTAATCCTCCTGTTGTGAGTCCCCAGGTTAAGAGGGAGCTTGGGTCAGTGGCCGGGCAACAGAACCAAGCTGAAGATCAAGAAAAACGGTTGGAGAGGCAGAAACAACGAGAAACCAGAAGACTACCGTGGAAACTTTCAACCCATTTTCGGTGCTACCCGACGAATGTGAGTGTTCTACTGGGAATGCCACAACGAGCACCAAAGAAGCATTGGCAGACGTGAGTGAGACATCCCTAGAAACCCAACGAAGACCATCGAGAACGTCTGACGAATCTACAAGTGGTTGTAATGCTACTGGCGAATGTGAGTCGACTACTGGGAGCATCACGACGGACGACGCCAAGGAAGGTAAAAACATTGTTGTTGTTGGGGATAGCCAGATTAGGTACATGGATAGGGCATTCTGCTTGAAGGACAGGAGTAGGAGGCAGAGAGTGTGTTTTCCTGGGGCTGGGATGAAGGATATTGTTAGCCGTCTGGATGACATCATGAGAGGTAATGGGAGCAATCCTATTATCTGTCTCAGTGCTGGAGGCAACGATGTTGGCAGACGTAGGAGTGAGGACCTGATTAGCAGGTATAGGTCAGCAATAGAGATAATTAGGAGGAAGGGTGGGAAACCTGTCATATGTAGCATTTTGCCGAGGAGAGGAGTTGGAAATGAATGGTTGTCCAGAGCAATTGGTGTCAATTGCTGGTTGGACAAATACTGTAAGGAAAATGCGGTAACATTCATTGACAACTGGGACCTCTTCTATGGCAGAAATGACATGTATGCCAGGGATGGGGTTCACTTATCTAGGTGTGGGGTGGGAGCACTGGCCAACGCAGTGGAGGGAGCTGTTAGGTCTTTAAACTAGGAATAGTTAGTGGTATGGGTTTTTGCGGGAAAACTGTGAAGTCTCAGGGTAGTAATATGAGTACTGGGAGAACTAGTAATAGGCAAAATGAGGTGGATATTGGAAAGCCAGTGGCACTAATTGACAAGGACAGTAATAGGTTTAGTGGAATAACAGAAAGGAGCAGGAAGGGCAAAGAGAGAGGAGGGTCTTTAAGTATTTATTACACAAATAGTCGCAGTGCTAGGAATAAGATGGACGAGTTGAGACTAGTTGCTAGTGCAGGTAACATAGATGTATTTGCCATTACTGAGACGTGGTTTAATTCAAAAAGTCGGGACATGCCTGCAGAATGTCACATTCAGGGTTTTAAATTTTTCCAAGTAGATAGAAGTATCGGGAAAGGGGGTGGGGTGGCATTGTATGTCCGAGATCGCTTGAACTGTTGCATAAAAACGGGTATTAAGTCTGAAATAACACATACAGAGTCTGTTTGGATAGAATTTTCAGAGGGGCATGAAAAATTAACTTTAGGTGTGATATACCGTCCCCCAAATTTAGATAGGGACCAGGGGAGACTATTATGGGAGGAAATTGTTAGGGCCACAAGGCACGATAATGTAGTAATTCTAGGAGACTTTAACTTTAGTCATATTGATTGGAATTTCTTGACTGGGAATTTAGAATAATACGACTTCTTAGAAGTAGTTCAGGATTGTTTTTTGAAGCAGTTTGTGACAGAACCTACAAGGGGTAATAACCTGCTTGACTTAGTTCTGGCAAACAATGAATCCCTTGTTAATAATTTAGAAGTTTCAGAGGAACTGGGTGCTAGCGACCACAAATCAATTACATTTAGAATTGAATGGAAGTATGATAGTAGGGATAACTCAGTAACAGTCCCAGATTTTCGCTTAGCAGATTACGAGGGGCTTAGAGAACACTTATCTGTTGACTGGGGTAACGAAGAGAGCTATCAATATGACAGTTTTCTGAACACAATACTTGCTGCTCAAAGAACGTTTATCCCTTATAAAGAAATTAGATCAAATAGAAATGACCCAAAATGGATGAATAATAGGCTGAAATATCTACTAGGGCATAAGAAAGGAATTTATAGGTGTATCAAAAGAGGCGAGGGTCATCTTATGAAACAGTATATTGACATTAAGAGGGACATTAAAAAGGGGATAAGAAAAGCTAAAAGGGACTATGAAACTAAAGTTGCTAGGGATTCTAAAACTAACCCAAAAAGTTTTTTCCAGGTATATAGAACAAAAGTCAGAGATAAGATAGGTCCCCTTAAAAATAACTATGGGCATCTTACTGACAGAGAGAATGAAATGTGCTCGATTTTAAATAATTATTTTCTCTCGGTTTTTACACAGGAAGACACTTATAATATTCCGGTAATTAATTTTTATAGTGGGCCAGAAGAAGATAAATTATGTAACATCGCAGTCACTAGTGAAATGGTTGTGAAGCAGATAGACCAACTGAAGCAAAATAAGTCACCGGGTCCTGATGAGGTTTTTTCAAGGGTTCTAAAGGAATGCAAAATGGAAGTCTGTGAACCGTTAACTAATACTTTTAATTTATCTCTTGAAACAGGTGTAGTGTCTGATATGTGGAAGATGGCTAATGTAATTCCTATTTTTAAAACAGGGGACAAGTCGTTACCGTCAAATTACCGCCCAATAAGCCTGACCTCAATTGTAGGCAAATTACTAGAGTCAATTATAGCTCAAATTATAAGAAGCCATCTCGATAAGCATAGCTTGATTAATGATACTCAGCATGGATTCACAAGAGGCCGGTCTTGTCTAACTAATTTATTAACTTTCTTCAGTAAAGCTTTAGAGGCTGTTGACCACGATAAAGAATTTGATATTATTTACTTAGATTTTAGTAAGGCATTTGATAGAGTTCCGCACCAAAAACAGTTGAAGAAAGTAGCAGCTCATGGCATTGGGGAAAGAGTGCTCTCGTGGATCGAATCATGGCTCACAGACAGGAAGCAGAGAGTGTCCATAAATGGGGTTAAATCCGAGTGGGGATCAGTAACAAGTGGCGTTCCACAGGGATCAGTCTTGGGCCCGTTGTTGTTTATAATATATATCAATGATCTTGATGAAGGAATTACTAGTGATATGAGCAAATTCGCCGATGACACGAAGATAGGTAGGATAATTGATTCAAACGTAGATGTTAGGGAACTTCAGGAGGATTTAGACAAACTCTACTCTTGGTCAGAAAAGTGGCAGATGCAGTTCAATGTAGATAAATGCAAGGTTCTGAAGCTCGGGAGTGTCCATAACCCTAGCACTTATAAGTTAAATAATGTAGAACTTAGCCATACAGATTGCGAAAAGGACTTGGGGGTTATGGTAAGCAGCAACCTTAAACCAAGACAGCAGTGGTGACATGTACTTAGCTCTGTGAAGACCTGTTTGTGTGCTCTCTGTGAATCTGAACCAGGATGCCCTCTCTTGAGCAGCTTTACCAGCAGCTGAGAGAAGAGCTCAGAGTTGCTAAACTGGAGATACGGCGATTAACGGAGGAGAACAAGAGGATTCGTAGTAATCCTCCTGTTGTGAGTCCCCAGGTTAAGAGAGGATTGGCCCAGGGGCCCCCGGGGGCAACAGGGAAACCCAAGCTGAAGTTTAAAGGGAAAACGGGTTGGAGAGGCAGAAACAACGAAAAACCCAAAAAGGGACTCCCTGGAAATTTTCCAACTCTTTCTCGGGGGCTACCTGACAAATGTGAGTTTTTCTACTGGGAATGCCAAACGAAAACCAAGGAAAGCTTTGGCCAGACGTGAGTGAGAAAACCCCTAAAAACCCCCAACGAAAGCCCATCGAAAAACGTCAAAAACGAATTCTAAAAAGGGGTTGTAATGTCCCTGGCGAATGTGATCGACTACTCGGAGCATAAACTAGGGAGGGACCCCAAAGGGAAAGGGTAAAAAATTGTTGGGGGTTGGGGGAAACCCAATTAGGTCCCATGGATAGGGCATTCTGTTTAAAAGGATAGGAGTAGGAGGCAGAGAGGTTTTTTCCTGGGCGGGGGATGAAGGATATTGTTAGCCGCGGATGAAAATCATGAGAGGTAAGGGGAAAAAAATCCTATTATCTTCTCATTGCTGGAGGCAACGTTTGTTGGCAGACGAAAAGGAGTGGGGCCCTTTGATTAGCGGGTATAGGTAAACCCCAATTTTTTAAAGAAAATTAGGGGGAAAGGGTGGGAAACCTGTCATATGTGGCATTTTGCCAAGGAGAGGGGGTTGGGAAATAAATTGGTTTTTCCAAGAAAATTGGTGTCAATTGCTGGCTGGACAAATACTGAAAGGGAAAATGGGGTAACTTTCCTTTGAAAAAACTGGGACCTTTCTATGGCAGAAATACATGTATGCCGGGATGGGGTTCAATTGTCTGGGGTGGGGGTGGAAGCAGGGGCCAACGCAGGGGAGGGAGCTTTTTGGGTTTTTTTAAAAAAAGAATATTATTTGGTAGGGGTTTTTTTGGGGGGGAAAACTGTGAAGTGCGGGGTTGTAACAGGGAGTACTAGGAGAATAGTAATGGGGCCAAAATGGGAGGATTTTGGAAAAGCCAGGGGCCCACAAATTGAAAAATGAAGTAATAGGTTTAGTGGAATAAACAAAAGGGGGCGGGAAGGGGTAAAGAGAAGGGGGGCATTAAATATTTATTACAAAAATAGTCGCAGTGCTGGGAATAAAAAGGAGGGTTTTAGACAATTTGCTAGTGCAGGTAACATAGTGTATTTGCCTTTAAACTGAGAGTGGTTTAATTCAAAAAGTCGGGAAAGGCCTGCAGAATGTCACATTCAGGGTTTTAAATTGTTCCAAGTAGTTTAGAAGTTTTCGGGAAGGGGGGGGGGGGCATTGTAAAGTCCAGAAAGCTTGAACTGTTTTCATAAAAAAAGGGTAAAGTCTTAAGTAACACATTTCAAGTCTGTTTGGATTAAAAATTTTTAGAGGGGGCATGGGAAAAAATTTAAATTTTTGGTGTTTATATACCGTCCCCCAAATTTAGATAGGGGGCCAGGGGAGACTATTATGGGGGAAATTGTTAGGGGCCCCAAAAGGGCCCCTTTAAAGTAGTAATTTTAGGGGACTTTAAATTTAGTCATATTGATTGGGAAATTTTTTGACCCGGGAATTTTGAATCTACGTTTTTTAGAAGTAGTTCAGGATTGTTTTTTGAAGCAGGGTTTTGCAGAACCCACAAGGGGTAATAACCTGCTTGACCTTTGTTTGGGAAAAAAATGAATCCCTTGTTAATAATTTAAAAAGTTTCAGAGGAAATGGGTGCTAGCGACCACAAATCAATTACATTTAGAAAATTAATGGAAGTAGAAATAGGGGTAATCAGTAACATCCCCCGATTTTTGCTTAGCAGATTTTCGATTGGGGTTAGAGAACACTTATCATCTGTTGACGGGGGTAACGAAGAGAGGGAAACAATATGGGCAGTTTTTCTGAACACAATACATGTGCTCAAAAAACGTT
Source organism: Cherax quadricarinatus (assembly GCF_026875155.1). NCBI lineage: Eukaryota > Metazoa > Arthropoda > Malacostraca > Decapoda > Parastacidae > Cherax > Cherax quadricarinatus. The sequence goes on from NW_026464918.1 coordinate 23,169, forward strand.
TATCCCTCAAAAAAGAAAATTTGAAACCCAAAAAGAAATGACCCCAAAAAAAAGGGTGAATAATAGGGGTGAAATATTTACTTTGGGCATAAGAAAGGAATTTATTTTGGCGTATCAAAAAAGGCGAGGGTCATTTATGAAACAGTTATTGACTTAAGAAGGGGGCATTAAAAAGGGGGGTAAGAAAAGCAAAAAAGGGCTTAAATTAAAGTTGCTTTGGGATTCTAAAACTAAACCCCAAAAAATTTTTTCCAGGTCTATAGAACAAAAGTCGAGAAAGATGGGCCCCCTTTTAAAAATAATAGGGGCTTTACTGACAAAGAGAATGAAAGTGCTCGTTTTTAAAATAATTATTTTCTCTGGGTTTTTTTAACGGGAAAGACACAAATAATTTTCCCGGGTAATTAATTTTTATAGTGGATCAGAAGAAGATAAATTATGTAACCCCACAGTCACTGTAAAAAGGTTGGAAGCAGATAGACAGACTGAAGCAAAATAAGTCCCCGGGCCCCTGGAGGTTTTTCAAGGGAAAAAAAAAAAGGAAGGCAAAATGGAAGTTGTGAACCATTAACAAATTTTTTTTTAAATTTATCTCTTAAAACAGGTGCGGTTATATGTGGAAGTGGAAATGTAATTCCTATTTTTTTAAAAAAGGGGACAAGTCGTTACCCTCAAATACCGCCCAAAAAGCCCGACCTCAATGTAGGCAAAAAACTGAGTCAATTAAGCTGAGATTATAAGAAACCACTCGATAAGATACTTGATTAATGATACTCCTGGATTTTACAAGAGGCCGGTCTTGTCAACTAATTTATTAACTTTTTCAGTAAAGTTTTTTAGGTGTTGACCCGATAAAAAATTTGTATTTTTTACTTAGTTTTAGTAAGGGGTTTTTATAGAGTTCCGCACCAAAAACTGTTTAAAAAAGTGAGCTCATGGGTTGGGGGAAGGTGCTCTCGTGGATCGAACATGGCTCCCGCAGGAAGCAAAGAGTGTCCTAAATGGGGTTTTAAAACCGAGTGTGGTAGTAACAAGGGCGTTCCACGGGGATCAGTTTGGGCCCGTTGTTGTTTTAAAATATATCAATGATTTTGATGAAGGGGAATTTACAGTGTTGAGAAAAATTCCCCGAGACACGAAGATGGTAGGTTTTGATTCAACGTAGATGTTGGGGAACTTCAGGGGATTTAGACAAATCTACTTTTGGTCAAAAAGTGGAGATGCATTTAAAATGAGATAAATGCAGGTTTTCTGAAGCTGGGGAGTGTCCAAAACCCCTACCCTTAAATTTAAAATAAGTAGAATTAACCATACAGATTGCGAAAAGGACTGGGGGTTAGGGTAAGCAAAACCCTTTAAACCCCAAGACAGCATCCAAAGCGTACAATAAGGAAAATAATTACGGGGATTTATATCAAGAAGTGTAAGCAACAGAAGTCCAGGGTCATAGCAGCTTTATACATCATTAGAAGGGCCTCACCTAATTATGCGTTCAATTCGGGTTTATTACAGAATGGACAAAATTGTTAAAAAACATTCAACGTAGGATGACAAAAATTAATAAAATCATTAGAATTTTCCCTTATAAGAAGATTGAAGACTCTTAAGTTTCATTCACTTTTTTGACGAAGAATGAGGGGAGGGCCTGACGAAATGAATAAGTGGAAGATAGGTATTAATAAAGGGGGTATTAACAAGGTCTTGGGAATACCCTCCCCAAGGGGAAAAACCCCATTTAAGGGTTTTAAAAATTTGATAATTTTAGTTTTAAAAAGGACATAGGAAAGTTTTGGGGTTTGGGAAATGGGGTTTATTGAGGGGGGGAACAGTTACCTAGTTGGGTTTTTGAGGCTAGGATTTTGGGGTAGTTAAAAAATTTGGGTTTGGATAAATACATGAGGGGGAGGGGTTTGGGATTTGAGTGGGATTTCCCACATCAAAAAGCTTATTTTTTGGGGTTTAGCATTGAAAATTTGGGTTTAGGCCCAAATGTTTGTTAGGGGGGATGAATTGTAAAGGCCCCTGCCAGGGGGGCCCAAACAGGCCGCTGCATTTTTTCCCCTTTCTTATGTTTTTTAATTTTTCTTATATCTCCCCTCATTTACGCCTCCCCAGAGAGTAGAAAATTTAAAGGGCTTTAAGTTTTATCTTCATACGGGAGGTTCCTTACACAGTAATCTTTTTTATTTTTCATTCTTTCTTTATGTTCTCTAATGAGTCTTGTCCATCCTGTAGTAAGGGACCAAAATTGAGCAGAAATAATCTAAATGAGGCCTCAATAGTGATGTATAAGCGGGTAAAATAACTTTTGGATTTGTTATTTATACTTTTGAGTTTAAATCCAAGTAATCTGTTGGCCTTGTTGCCACACGGGCCTGCTGTCTTGGTTTTTGATTTCGTTTTCCTTGACCCCAAGTCTTTTTCACATTCTGTATAAACCAAAACCTCTACTTCACCTAGTTTAAATATTTTCGAGGGTTTTTTCCATACCAAGGGCAAGTCCCTTACATTTAATCCCTTTAAACTTCATCGCCATTTCTCAACCAAGCCCCATTAATTTTTTTCAAATCGCCCCGGGGATTTATTGTATCCTCCTCAAGTGAATTATACGGCCCAATCTTCGTATCATCAAAAATTTAAACTCATTCACATTTAATCCCTTCACCCAAGGTTTTTTAAAAGAATTTAAATTAACAAGAGAGGGCCAAAAACCGATCCTTGTGGAAGGGGCCATAGGGGAACTAATCCCCTTTTCAGATTTCACTCCTTTAAATTGGAAAACTCTTTTCTTTTCTTTTGGTAAGACACCCTCAATCCATGCTAGAACTTTACCCCAAACCCATGAGCTGCCATTTTTTCTTAAGAGTCTTTGTGAGGTACTCTTCAAAGGTTTACTAAAACCCAAATAAACAATATCATTTTTCCCTTTATCACGTAAAACCTGCCTAAAAATGTTCTATTGAAGAACGTCAAAAAGTTTGTCGGGCAGGAAGGGGCCCTCTGGAACCCATGCGGGAGTTTTCATTTATAAATTTTATTTTTCTTCAAGGTGACTTCTGATAATGTCAGCTATAATTGATTCTAATAACTTCCCCCTATAATTTTGGTTTTATTGGGGGAAATTTTGAAGGGGGGGACTTATCCCCTGTTTTTAATATGGGAAACCCCACATTGCCACCCTTCCCATCCGGCACAACACGGTTTAAGGATGGCCCGCATTGAATACAGTCGTTAATGGCGGGCCCTAAGCCCATTTTGGGTTTCCCTTTTAAGTACCAAAAACAACCATCGGTGGGGGGAAATTTAAATTTGTTTCAGTTTGCCCTATCGGTTTAATAACCATGTCCCTCTTTGACAGTAATATTATTTTAACTTAAATTCATCGGGAACTAAATAATTTTTAAATTTAAATTGGAATCTAAATTTACAATTTTCCCTTTTAAAAAAAAAACGAAAAAAAAATTAGCCCATTAAATAATGAACACATTTCCAGTTCTTAAATCCGTCACCCTTTTCCATTCCCAGATTTCAGGGGCCCTTATTTTTTTCCTTCCCCTTCGCCAATACATTTGAAAAAAACCCCCTTTTGGGGATTATCTTTAAATTTTCATTAGAAACTCTAATTTTCTTTAGCCCCTTTTTAACCTTTCTAATCGCCCTTTTTACTTCTTTTTTAAGTTTAAAACAAATTGGTCAGAAAAGGGTTTAAACCCTCTCTTTCTGATGCGCCAAAAATTCCCCTTTTCCCCCCTAATAGATGCTTTGCCCCCTTTTAAAAAACCCATTTGGGTTCGTTATTATTAGACCAATTTCCCCTCGGGGGAATGAAATTAAACTCGGGGCACTGTGTACATTTTTAAAAAAACAGTCATAAAAGCAAAATCCCTTCAAAATTCTAAGTATGATTTTCGTCAATAAAATCATTAGCTAGAAAAAACCCCAATCAAGATTAGACGATGTTCCCAAAGCCCATTATAATGGGCCCCCGAACGAAAATCGGGGATTTTTACTGTATTATCGTTATTCTTGAAATTCCCAATTAAGAAAAGGTGAGGATTTGGAAAACTTGCCCCAAAGGGCTCTTCAGTGACCCTCTAGATTATTCACGAGTTTTTTCCCTTATTTGACAAGACTAGGCCCTAGCAAATTATTCCCCCTGGTGGTTTTTCATTTAACACCTGTTTCAAAAAAACCAGTCCTAACTGTTTCCATGAAGTCCGGACCTAGATTACCTGTCAAAAAAATTCCAGTCAATTTGGCTAAATTTAAAAGGGTCCCCTACTATGACTACGTTACTGTGTCCAGAACCCCTTTAACCCAATTTCGCCCCAAAAAGTCCTCCCCTATGGGAACCCCAACCCCTGGGGTCGGTATATTACCCTAGATTACTTTTCTTGACCCCCCACAAAACTCTACCCAAACAACTCTTTTACGGCCCTTTCCTATTTTTATACCTGTTTTTTATGCAAAAAATTAATTTTCCAAACTACAATCCCAATCCCCCCCCCCCTTCCCCCTTTACATCTTTTCCAATTGAATAATTTAAAATCCCTAAAATTACACTCAGCATTTCGTATCCCGACTCTTTAAAAATCAACCACGTTTCAGTTAATGAAATTGATATCAAATTTCCCCCAAGCACTTTGCCCCAAAACGTAGTTCATTAATTTTATTTCTTGCATTTCAACTTTTAAACAAAAAACCACCCCCCCCTTATTTTTTTTTCTTCTGAAACATTTTTTCCTATTCATCTTTTTTTTTTAAACAATTTTCTAAAATTTAAATCATTCCCCCCAGATTTTACTCCATGACATTTTACTATTAAGATTCTTAATCCGAGCATAAGTCAATATATCCATACTCATTTTTAATCTTTTCTAAACCCATCCCTTAACAAATTCCTTTTTTAAAAAAGTCCTAAAAAACCCCCTAAAATGAGTTGCAAGAAAACCCACACCTCCCCTGGTTTTAATGAACCCCATCCCGGGCATACATGTCATTTCGGCCATAGAATTTTCCCCATTGTAAATAAAATGGTATTTGCTTAGCCTTAAGTGTTTACCCCCCCCAAAAATTAATCCCAAAATTGCCCCTGGAAACCTTTCTTTAAACCAACCCCTCTTCTTTTGGAAAAATGCCACATAAAACAGGGCCCCCCCCTTTCTTCCTAATCATGTCAAAATTTAAGTTTGTCCTGAATTTTCAAACAATCCTCATTTTAAAACGTTTTGCCTACTCTTTGCCCCCAGCCTGGGGGCAAAAAAAAGGATTGACCCCTTTAAACCTTTTATGATTTTTGTCAAGCCGGAACAAGGTCCTCCATCCCAGCCCCAGGAAAGATACCCTTTGCCTCCTACTCCTTCCTTCAAGCAGAATGCCCTATCCAGGTATCTAACCTGGCAAACCCCAACAAAAAACAATTTTTCTTACCTTCCTTGTTGTCGTTCGTCGGGACGCCCCAGAAAGTAACTCACATTGGGTGGGGTACCCCGAGAATGCTTTTGGAAAGGTTTTCCCAGGGATTTTAAACAAAAGTTCTTTCTTCTTCACGTTTCGGGTTTTTCCCATTCGTCTCTTGATCGCAACTTCGTCGTCCCCTGTGTCCGGCCCACCACATCCCTTTTGACCGAGGACTGGGAAACGGGAAGGGACTTTTACGAACCTCTTTTTTTCCCTCGGTTCATCGCCGAAACCCCCATTTTCGCTCCCCCCAAATTTTTCCTTTAATTTGCTGGTAAAGTTGCTCGATGGGGGGCACTTGGCGCCCAGGGGAGAAAACCCGACATTTCCTTCAAAAGAGTTAATACAGGTCACCACGGGGTTTAAAAAGTACAGTTTCACAGGAGCACACAAACAGGTCTTACAAAAGCAATTTACACGTCACCACTGAGCAAAAGTAACGTCACCATGAGAAAATCCCAACGTCACCACTGAGCTAAGTAAAACGTCCCCAAAGGGCTAAGTAAACGTCACCATTTTTATTAATGTCTCCCTTTTTTATCCCCGTCTTTCCATTTTTCCCTTTTCCCAAAAAAAAATCCCCCTTTTAATTCTAGCCTCCCCCAAGAGAGGGGAAAGTTTAAGGTTTAAATTCTATCTTATACGGGGGGTTTCCCTTTTACCCATAAATCATTTTTTCATTCTTTTTTGTATTTTCCTCTAATGATTCTATGCCCCATCCTGAAAGAAAGGGGGACCAAATTTGAGCAGCTAAAAAAAATTTAGGCCTCACTATTTGATGTATAGAACTGTAAAATAATTTTTTGGACTTCTTTTACTTATACTTCTTGAGAAAAACCCCCAAAAGTAATCGTTGGCCTTTTTGGGGGCGCCCCACTAAGGCACTGCTGCCCTTGGTTTTAGTTTTTCTGCTTCCCAAATTCTTTTTGGGAACAAAACAAAAACTGAGAAGGGTAAAAAATTTTAATGTTCAGTGTTGGGGGAGTCCATAAATTTTGGTTTCACCCGTAAAATACGGGAATCCCCTTTGCCCCAGATGTCGGGGGAAATTGATGGGGAATGTAGTAAAAAAAGCAAATGCCCAACTGAAGTTCCTGTATAGACAAGCACATTTTTTTACCTACCCAGGCTCGCAGGACCCTTAAAGTCAGCCCCCTTTTACAATGCCATATGGGTTACGCTTTCTTTCATTGGGACCTGCCCTTTACAAAAAAAAATGAAAATAGACGCAAAACCCAGAACAAAATCGTAAGATTCCCCCTGGGGCTGGGGGCCAAAAGAACATGTAGGCCAGGATGAAAATTAAAAACAGTTGGATATGCGGAAAGTTTAAGACGAGTAAAACAACCCGAAACAAATCATGTTTTTTAAAATTGCTCAAAACAGTTTCCCCCGAAAATCTTTCTGTCAATTTTGGTCAAGGGGGGAAACCAAAAACAATCCCTAGTTGTTAAAGGGAAACACATATGCAAAGTTAGGTATCTTTATTTTGAAACTTTCGCCTACACGTAGGCCTTTTTTTCAGTTCCCCCCCACAGAAAAGTTATAGAAGCAGAAAATCCTTTTAAGACGATGTAAACAGTTTCCCTCACCCTTAAAATTTTGAGGGGTCGTCCCTAAAATTTTTGGGGGTTTTATGATTTCACGTCTTTGTAAACTTCTGCTTCTATCAACTTTTCTTTTACCGACTGAAGAAGCCTATGTGTAGGGGAAACGTTTTTATAAAAAAAATACCCAACTGGTTGGGATATGTGTCCCTTTCCTAACAACCCGTCGGTAAATTTTTACCTTTTAATGTTTTACAATCCTAGTACTAAAGGGGGGGAAGCACAACGTAGAAACCCCAGTCAGTGGCCCCGGCCCCAAACACCCATTATTGTACAGCAAAAAGGAATGGAAACAACTAACCCCCAATTTTCAAAACCCGTATAGGGAAGAAACCCCGTTCAAGAAGGGCTGCCCAAAAAAGGGCTGAGAATGAAGCTACAGAAAGGGAGGGGGGAAAGATTTTTATTTTTTAGCTTTAAAACGTGAAAAATTTTTCCTTATTCCTAGTAAGACCCTCGTTTGTTGATAGTCCCTTTAAAAAACCCCCGGGTAGTAAATGTTTTTTAGTTGATAATAAGATGTTTTCTTCATTGTAAATAATAAGAAAAAATTTTTAAACCCTTTTCATTAAAAATAAAAAGGTTTAAAAGGGCCCCCAAAGGAAATTTAAATCCTTCTGTCTGAATTTTTTTGGTTTTTCCTTTTGGTTTCAACATATGCGCTTTTATATAATTCTAAAGTAACTGTATTTGTTAAAACCTAATAAATTTACTTAAATTACTTAGGGCTCCCCAAATCTTTTTCACATTCTGTATGACCAAGCTCCCAATTCAAACCCAGATTTTTAGCTTTGAGGGTTATTTTCATTTTCCAAAGGGGAAGTACCCCTTTTTTCCCCCCCCTTTTCCCCCATTAAATTTTATCTGCCATTTTTCAGACCCAAAACCTTAATTTTTCAAAAAACGTCCTGGAGTTCCCTTGATATCCTCCTCGAGTGAATTATACGGGCCCATTTTTTTTTGTATCATCAAGGGAAACTTCCCCATGTCACAAATAATCCCTTCATCAAGGTTTATTAATGTAAATTTGAACCGGGAGGGCCTAAAAAAAAATCCTTGTGGAACGCCACTAGTGACTAATCCCCTTAGATTTCACCCATTAAAAGGAAACTCTTTGCTTTCTATTGGTAAGCCATGCCCAATCCCCCGCTAGAACTTACCTCCTTACCCTGACTGCCACTTTTTTTTAAGAGTCTCTTGTGAGGGAAATCTGCGAAAGGGTTTTTCTAAAAAACCAAATAAACAATATAAAAATTTCCTTTTCACTGTCAACTGCCTCAAATGTTCTTTGAAGAACGCAGTAAGTTTGTCCCGGCAGAAACGACCTCTCGTGGAATTTCCCGTGAGATTTATTTTTTTAAGTTTTTTGTTCTTTAAGGTTTAAACTGATAATGTCAGCTATAATTGATTTTTAAAAACTTGCCCCCAAAAGATGTCAGGCTTATTGGGGCGGGGAATTTTAAGGATTTGGCTTTTCCCCTGATTTTAATATAAAGGGAAACCCCTTAGCCATCTTCCCCCATTTTTGGCACAACACTGGGAAGGAAGGGGGCGCATTAATTTCACTCGTTTTAAGGCTGGGCTAAGCTCCTCTTGCATTCCTTAAGTTTCCCCTTTAAAAAAAAACCATCGGGTCCCCGGGGGCTTTTTTTTGTTTCAGTTTTTTATCTGTTTAATAAAACCAAAGTCCCCCCGTGACAGTAATATTTTTAAATTAAATTCATAAAATAAAAAAATTGTTTAAATTTCGGGGTCTCATTTACATCTTCTGTGAAAAAAAATGGGCAAAAAAATAGTCCCTTAAATAAGGAAAACATTTCCAGTTTTATTATCCGTCAGTGTTCTTTTCCCCGATTTCAGAGGTCCCACTTTTTTTTCCCTTTACCTTCGTCCTATACACTTTAAAGAACCCCTTTGGATTAGTCTTTGATTCCTTAGCAAACTTAATTTCCCTATCAAATTTTTACCCTTTTTAATCGCCCCCTTTTTTTCTTTTCTTTTAAGCTGAAAATATTGTCAGTAAGGTTAAACCCCTCCTCTTTTGATGCGCCCATAAATTCCCCTTTTTTCCCCCCCTAAAAGATGATTTTTTCCCCCTGTTAACCCATTTTGGGGCGTTATTATTAGACCTAATTTTTTCTCTGGGGAAGTAAAATACTCTGGGGGAAATGGGGTTTCATTATTAAGAAAACAATTTATAAAAGCAATTCCCTTCATATTCAAAAAGTATGATTTATCGTCAATAAAATCATTAGCTAGATAAAACCCCCAAACAAGGGTTAGAAGAGTTCCCCAAGTCCCCCCAAATCGGCCCGAACGAAAATCAGGGGTTTTTACTGTTTTTACATTATTTTGCATTCCCAATTAAAAGCTTAAAAAATGATGGATTTTTTTCACTTGCGCCAAGCTCTTCAATGATCTCCAGATTATTCCGAGTGGGGTTTTTTTTTATTTTACCCAAAACTAGGGCTAGCAAATTATTAAACCCCGGTAGGCCAGTTACGCTCTGGTTTTTAGAAAAAAAATCCTGAATGTTTCCATAAAAACACTGGACTCTAGATTTACCCCGTCAAAAATTCCAGTCCCAAATTTGGGCTAAAAATTAAAGTCCCCTCTAAGAATATGGGTTTCTTGTCCAGAAGCCCAAAAAATTTCGTCCCAAAGGGGTCTCCCCTATCGTTATCCAAGCCTGGAAGGGCGGGATATTACACCTAGAATTGTTTTTTTTTGACCCTCCCCGAAAATCTACCCAAAAAAGCTCTGTTAAGCTCCATCTATTTTTTATAAACCCGTTTTTTATGGGAACAATTAATTAAATTTTTCCCCCAAAAAACAAAGCAACTCCCCCCCCCTTCCCCTTACATCTATCCACATTGCCTATGCTCCCGATTCTCCTCCCCCTCATGCTGTGAAAACTAACTTTCCAAAGGCCCGAGGGGGCTGATTACCCTTTTTTTTGTTTTATAGGTTTTACTGTCTTTCCCATTTTTTTTCCCAGAATCCCCGGGATTGAAAAAGCCACTGGAGGGCGAAACGTCTACAATAAAGATTATCCAGATGGTTTACATGTGTCTTTTAAATTTTTATATTGTCGGTTTTTTTTTTTTTTTTAAACCCCTTTCCCTTTACAAATTGTCAGACAATGCAAAATCATGGAATCTTGGTTCAGAGGGCATCAAAAAGACCCCTTTTTCCCGGGTGCGCAACCCAACCCAAACTCTTTTGGGGAAAGGGCCCACTTCCACTGGGGAATCCCGCCTACCCGTGAAAATATCCCCCGTCTGCTGGGCCCCTTTCCCTTTTTCCCTGACGCCTAAAAACCCCCAGTCTTCTTTTCCTTTGGGTCCCCGATTCTCCTCCACCACGATGCTTTGAACACTAACTCCAAGGCTGAGGGGGATTTAAACCCCAAACTTTTGTAAAAAAAAGTTTACTGTCTTCCTATTATGTCCTAAAACTGTATTGATAAAGCCACTGGATGGCCCAAACGTTTACAATAAAGATATCCAATGGTTTTGGGAAAAAAATGGTATTAAAAAACCGACACAATGGAAATAAAAAACCATACCCGTTTTTTAATTTTTTTTTTTTGATTTTTTTTTTTTTTATTTCCCACGTTTCGCCCCACAAGTGGGCCTTTTTTTAAGTCCCAAAAAAGTTACCTGGGTGGAAGGAACGCGATATTTATAGTCAGGGTTTAGAATGCTGAAATCAAAGGGGGAGGGAAAGCTGCATCGGATGTACCGAGAGGGGTTATAAAGTCTGAAAACTTGGGTAGCTTGGAAAAAGGGGATTGGACAAGGGTTTTTGAGCAGAACCCTTTTACAGTGTTCTTATGTGGGGTGCGATGAAGAAACTTCTTGGCAAGTGGGTTTAGCTATGTTTAGAAAACCATATTCTGGTTTTTGGGGGGGAAATTGTCGGGGGTAAGAAATAAGTGATGATTTTCCGGGTTCTTCGGTTTTTGAGTGTTTTTCTGTGGCGAAAGTCTTGAGTTTCTGATTTTTTTCAAGTGGTTGTGGAATTTTCGGTGTTGTACGCAGGCATTTCCTTGTGTCGTCCCGGGCCTGCTTGCGTATTGGTGTTTTGAAATACGTTTTTGGGGGGTCCCTTGAGTTTCGCCAACGTATAACTTTTTGCAGTCATTACAAGGGATTATGTATACCCCCCCGTCTATCACGGGCATGTCCTTTTGGGCGTGGTTTTTTAGGTAAAATACTTGAAATGAGGTATTGGAAAAGATGTTGGGAAAAAGTTTTGGCCCAAAGGAGTTTGGGTTTGGGGGGACTATGTATCTCTTTTCGGCAGTGTCCCTTTTCCCGGGTGTGTTGAAAATGTTTTTAATTTCCCCTTTGTCGCATCTCTGATGAAGTGACGAGGGAAATGGAGTTTAGAAAATACTTGTTCAATCATCGTGCATTCTTCTTCAAAAAACTCATTGCTGCAGGGTCCCGAGGTGCACCAGGAAGATCCCATAAAAAAACCCCGTTTGGGGTTTTTGGTTTGTGGTGAGATTTAAAAATGGAGAAAATTTGTTTTTTGGTTGGGGGGTTTTCATAGACTTTAAAAGAAGGGGTGGTCACCTTTTTCAAAGCAGAAAAATCAAGGAAAGGAAGGTGTTGTCGACTTTCCTTTTTTCAAATGTGGGAAATGGATTGAAGGGGTCGACCTGGTTTAGCTTTTTCTTGGAGAGCTTGAACGTTGAAGGGGTTTTGGAGTTATTTAGGAGAATTTTCGTCAAATAAAGGGCCCGGTGACAGACGAAGGAATTAAAGGTGGAGAAACGTTTGGCTTCAAGTGTTCCATGTAAAGGTTCGCCCCGGACCCCCAATGAGTGGCGAACCCCTGGGTAATCCAAAAGTCCCCGCTGAAAGAGGGTTTTTTTTTCCCCCCCCCGAGAAACTCAAACCCCAAAAAATTTGTTCAAAAAGGTCGATGAAATCGCTTGGGTGGGGAAAAAGGGAAAATAAGTGAAAACGTCAATTTTCCCCGCGCAAGGATCGATGGCTTGTGTAGTAGGTACTTGGGGGAATAGGAAAATTTTTCGTCCCAAAGGGTGGAAAGTTTTTTTGTTCCCGATGTTGAAGTTTTCGAATTTCGATTGAGAAAATCACCGGGGTGTTTTGAGATGTGCTGGAAAGATTTGTGCCAAGAGTTTTGAGAGGTGTTTAGCGGAATTCCTGGAGGGTGGGGGGAGCACTGCTATTCCCCGGGGGGGTGGGCCCAGTGGGGTACCTGGCTTGTGAGTTTTTTGGGAGGCCGTACATCCTGGGGGAGGGCTGGGGGTTTCCCGGGGATGGTGTGCAGAAGTTTATTTCCCCTTTTTCCCGAGCCCCCAGAAAAAGGGGGAGCCCCTTTTAAAAAAAGTTTTAAAAAAGGTTCCCCTTGGGGGTTTGTTTTTGAGAGGTTCGTAGGTTTTCTGGGTCCTTAAGTAGATTGAGGGATTTTTTTCCCGTAATCGTCAGTGTTCAAAGTAACAACACCAACCCCTTTGCACGGTGGTGACCCCGATGGTCCGGGGTCTTCTGCTAAAAACCCTTTTGGGGCATTGATGTAATCGAGGGAAGACTGGGGAGCTGCCCGGGTTGGGGATGGCTGCTGAATGATGCCCCTTTAAGGGAAACCTTTTTGGAAGTCGGGGTCAGAACACTAGGCACAACAAATCCGGGGCAACAAAACAGACCACCGGGCCCAAATCATTCGCAGCAAAGTTACTACAGCGAAAAGTTCAACAAAGGATCAGACTTTCTAGAAAACTACAAAACCTCTTTCCCAAAAATAAATAATTGGGGAAAAAATTTTGGAAGACCGGGAAAATTTTTCAAAATCTTTTTATCTCGTCCATGTCAACCCCAGAAAAATGAAGGGCCCCCAGCTTGGGCCCCCAAATTCGCAACAGGAATTGGGGGAAAACCAAAAAAAAAACCTCAAAATTTTATCGCCAAAAAATACAGGGCAAATGACCCCCGACTTCCAAAAAGGCTATTCAAGGAAACATCTCAGCAGCCATTCAACAAAGCAAATCCCCAGTCATACCCCGCGTTACATCAATGCATCAAAAGGGTTTTGCAGAAGAAACGAAAATCAGGGTCACCACCCCTGAAAAGGAGGTTGGTTTTTTTTATATGAAAAAATGACGGGTTAAAAGGAACAAAATGCTCAATCACTTAATGACCCAGATACCTACAAAAACCCCTCACAAAATAACCCAAATGGACAACCCTTTCTAAAAATTTTCTTCAAAGGGCCGCCGCATTCTGAGGGGGTTTAGAAAAAGGAAGAAACTTCTCACACCAACCCAGCAACCCCCAGACCTCCAGGGTGTACGGCCTGCCAAAAACTAAAAAGCCCGGGATCCCAAATGAGGCCCCTATCCTCGGGAATAGGCAGTGTCCCCACCAGCTCTCAGGATTTTCGCTAAACACCTTCTAAAATTTGGGCCCTATCATTTCCCGCACATCTCAAACATCAGGGGATTTTTCAATCGCATTCCCCAACCCTCAACACAGGGAAAAAAAACTTTTTCCCGCCTTGACGTAACTTCCCCATTTACCAAGAACCCACTACACAAGCCCGATCTCTTTTCCCCAGGAAAATTTACGTTCACTTCATCTTCCCATTCCACCAGCGATTTCATCGACCCGTTGAACTTTGGTTGGCTTTTTCGTGTTTCTCTTTTGAAAACCCCTCTTTTAGGACTTTTTGGTTACCCGGGTTCGCCACTCGTTTCGGTCCTGGCGAAAATATACATGGAACAACTTGAAGCCAACGTTTTTTCCACCTTAATTTCCCTTTGTCGTCACCTGGCTCCGTTATGTTGCGCTTTTTCCCCAAACTCCTAAACGCTTCAACGTTCAGTTTTTCCCAAAACAACCCCCAAACCCGGTCGAGCCTTTAATCCATTTTACACTTGAAGAAGAAAATCGACAAAACTTTCCTTTCCTTTATGTTCTGCTTTGAAAAACTGACCCGAACTTCGTTTTAAAGTCTATCGAAAACCCAAACCAAACCAAAAAAGATCTTCTCCACTTTTTCTTCACCACGGGCACCAAAAAACCCAAAAGTGGTGTAATTTTAGGGGTTTTCCCCGCGTGCACTCCGGGAAACTGCAGCAAAAGAGTTTCCCTTAAGAAAAATGCCAAAGATTGAAAAAATTTTTTTCCAAACTCCCCCCTACCTCGTCCTTCATCAGAGACTGCAGACGAAGGGCATTAAAACATCTTCAAACACCCCGGGAAGGGCATGCCCCAGAAGAGATACATAGTTCCCCCCCACCAACTCCTTTTCCCCCAAAAATTTTTTCCCAAAACTTTTCCAATCCTCATTTTAAGTTTTTTAACCCCCACAACCCGACCCTCAAGGCATGACCAGTGATAGACAGGCAACTTTCCCCCCTCTGCAGGGGTAACATTGAGGGAATTTGGGTTTAAAACCCACAAGTTGAAGTTGAGGGCACTTAAAGCAACAAAATGGGAACTTTAAATTTAGGGAAAAGTTTCGCCCCCCATGGCTTCTCATCCGATAAAGGATAAAGGCGTAAGGGGAGGAGGAGTTTGAGGTAATCAGTCCCTCAGCCTGGGGTCGATGTGTTCAGTCCATCAATCTTGTAGAATGTACAGCATAGGGCCGTAGACGTGGCTTATATACTGTAGTGAGGTGAAGCGAAGCAGGATGAGGTGAGGTCATAGTGGTACCATCCACTAGTCGAAGTAGGTCTTCGTCCAAAGGTTGGACAAGTGTTGAAGAATTCATTTGTAACAAGATCCCATGATGCTGCAGTGTCAGACAGTTGTGATGAATGGTTTGAAAAACCGACAAGTTGAAAATTGAGACACTTATGCAACATATGGGAATCTTTATTCAGGAAACGTTTCGCCACGCAGTGGCTTCATCAGTCCGATACAAAGTATAAAGGCGTAAGGAGAGGAAGAGTTTGAGGTAATCAGTCCCTCAGCCTGGAGTCGATGTGTTCAGTCCATCAATCTTGTAGAATGTACAGCATAGGGCCGTAGACGTGGCTTATATACTGTAGTGAGGTGAAGCGAAGCAGGATGAGGTGAGGTCATAGTGGTACCATCCACTAGTCGAAGTAGGTCTTCGTCCAAAGGTTGGACAAGTGTTGAAGAATTCATTTGTAACAAGATCCCATGATGCTGCAGTGTCAGACAGTTGTGATGAATGGTTTGAAAAACCGACAAGTTGAAGATTGAGACACTTATGCAACATATGGGAATCTTATTCAGGAAACGTTTCGCCACGCAGTGGCTTCATCAGTCCGATACAAAGTAAAGGCGTAAGAGAGGAGATTTGAGGTACCCCCCCCCCCC
>NW_026464919.1:0-10702 GCF_026875155.1 Cherax quadricarinatus
AACAAGGTCAGCCTCGAACCACAACCTTTCCCCAATTATAATCCAGGATCCATCCGCTCGCTCCGGTAATGTGTCTTCCCTTCCCCACTTCCTAAGGTCAGCGGTGCCTTCCCCCGGATCAGTGTCTCCAGGAGTCCACTTGTGTCACCTGAGTGGACTCCCTTCCCCACTTCCCCAGAGTCAGCGGTGCCTTCCCCGGATCAGTGTCTCCAGGAGTCCACTTATGTCACCTCAGTGGACTCCCTTCCCCACTTCCCCAGAGTCAGCGGTGCCTTCCCCGGATCAGTGTCTCCAGGAGTCCACTTATGTCACCTCAGGTGGACTCCCTTCCCACTTCCCCAGAGTCAGCGGTTGCCACCTTCAGTGACCTCGCTGCATGGAAACTTGGTCTTGTCTAGCTGGTCTACGGTAGAGACTGTCCAGGTGGGTGGAATTACTGGAGGTGACACACACAGAAAACTGCGTCCAGTAATTACACCCACCAAGACAGCCGCGACCGTAGGTCAGCTAGACGCCACCAAGCTGCCTCACAGTTCCGCCACCTCCGAGAGGCTAATTAACGTAAATTTTGGAAATCCTTTTATATTACAGTATGAATTTAGTCTAAGTACGAGATTTTCTTGCTTATTTATCAGTTTAAAAGTATTTGTAAGTGTTTTATTTTATGTAGATGAATGTCCAAGTGTTGAAGAACTTTTCCACCTCCATCAAAACTGTATTAAATATTACA
Source organism: Cherax quadricarinatus (assembly GCF_026875155.1). Taxonomy (NCBI): domain Eukaryota; kingdom Metazoa; phylum Arthropoda; class Malacostraca; order Decapoda; family Parastacidae; genus Cherax; species Cherax quadricarinatus. Next base: position 731 of record NW_026464919.1, read on the forward strand.
CTGTTTTCATTTTTATTTATTTATTGGTCATTTTCATATGACATTGAAAGACTAACAAGCGCACAAACATACACATATATATGTATTTTTACGTACATTTATACGCTAGTTTACGGTATTTTGACGACATTCTTCGTCACACGGCTGTTATAGCCATATATAAAAGTACATAATATTAATTTAAATGAGGGGAACCGAAAAAGTAAATTATCTCACAAACTAATTTTATTAATAAAATTCGGAACCTTCTACTAACCTTAACCTCAGTTCTACTAACCTTAACCTCAGTTCTACTAACCTTAACCTCAGTTCTACTAACCTACCTCAACAGATTGCTTCCTCTGAGGAAAACACATCAGGACTAAAAGTTTTAAAGATCGCCACTGAAATTGATTGATGCCTTTCCTAATTTCTACATGTAAGTCAAGAACAATGCTTAACGCGCCTCTGGAATAGTAGGCATTTAAATTCCAATCAAGAAAAAGTAAGACGAGCCTAGTTTGGGTTAAGAACCCCTCACCAGTGTCAAGGGTTAGGTTAGGTAAGGTTCGTCAGGAAACAGGACAAGTGTTTCCTGACGCGGGTCTTCGGATGATGACCCGCTGTTGGAGCTTTTGGTCATCTGACCGAGCCTTCCGCTGGCTTAACCGGTCCACCCCTTTAAATATTATGGTAGTGTCATGGGAAAATAATGTAATAATGGTAAAGTAATTCTAAACCATTTTGAGAAGAATAGTTGTGGTACAGCAGCTATCCATTCCATTAAATATCCCAACTGTTTTAGTAGGATACACAGTAAATTTCAATGTCGATGAAGGAGCCTTTTAACAGTTGTTCACACAGAAAAGAAAAATTTGGAATGGGGATTTGTATTATTCTGCATATAGGGCACGTTCAATAGTCTCCCAAGAAATCTTGCCCAGGGATACGCCAAATAGTCCCAAGAATCTTTGGCCCCGGGGATACACACATCAGGCACTGAAAATGAAGCCAAAACGAAATATGTTGTTCTAAGCAATAAACGAAAATTTGAAAAAAGTAAATTAAATGTTTTGAGAATGTTCCGATCTTGGGGAGTCTCCCTTCGTTAAACTTTAAAAACATGCGGTGGGCACAGCTAACCAAAAGTTAGCTTCGCTATCTGCTAATCCACTCTAACTAAAAAAATAGCTCCCAGCTACGCTTAAACCGCTAACCTTTTTCACTGTATGTGCATGACAGTACTTTTGTTAGTGTGTCAAGTAAAAGACCTCACGGAAAGCAGCCTAAAGTAATAACACTGGAAATTGAATCCTGAAAAAGCAAATGGTGGGAAGCGAGATGTTAAAGTGAATGTGTAGGAAATTGAGTCGTTGGTGAAAATTATTGAGCTTGGGTGGATATGAATAATTAGTGTGGGAGAACACTGTTTGTGGAAGGTACAGTGGGAAAGTTCTTGAAGTGCTTGATGTAAATAATATTTGTGGAAGCTTTAAACCCTCACCTCAGCAATCACAGAGCAAGCACATGTCAGTATACAAGAACAGTAAAGTAATGGCAGAAAAACTGTACGACAACACCGCCAAGGGAATGCAAAATGGACCTCTGGAACCATTTACTAAATATTTTTAATTTTTTTTTCTTTTATTTTTTTTTTTTTTTATTTTTTTTTTTTCTGTTTTTTTTCTTTTTGTTTTTTTTTTTTATTTTGTTTTTTTTTTTCTTTTCTTTTTTTTTTTTTTTTTTTTTTTTTTTTTTTTTTTTTTTTTTTTTTTTTATTTTTTTTTTTTTTTTTTTTTTTTTGTTTTTTTTTTTTTTTTTTTTTTTTATTTTTTTTTGTTTATTTTTTTTTTTTGTTTGTCTTTTTTTTTTTTTTGTTTTATTTTTTTTTTTTTATTTTTTTTTTTTTTTTTTTTTTTTTTTTTTTTTTTTTTTTTTTATATTTTAATTTAAGTTTTTCTTTTTTGTTTTTTTTTTTTTTTTTATTTTTTTTTTTTTTTTTTTTTTTTTTTTTTTGTTTTTTTTTTTTTTTTTTTTTTTTTTTATTTTTTTTTTTTTTTTTTTTTTGTTTGTTTTTTTTTTTTTTTTTTTTTTTTTTTTTTTTTTTTTTTTTTTTTTTTTTTTTTTTTTTTTTTTTTTTATTTCTTTTTTTTTAAAATATATATCTAATGTTTAATCTACTTCAAAACCAGGTGTAGTGGTCTGATCTTTGTGAAGATGGCTACATGTAAATTCCTATTCTTTAAAAACAGGGGACAAGTCGTTTACCCGTCACATACGCCCACAATAAGCCTGACCTCCAATGTAGGCAAATTATCTAGAGTCCAGTTATAGCTGAGATTAAGGAGCCATCTCGATAAAGCAAGCTCGATGTTAATGATACTCCAGCAGTAGGTGGATATTTTTGGACTGTACCTTGGTCTACTAATTAATTAACTTTATTCAGTAAAAGCCTTTTTGAGCTTGTTGACCACGATAAAGAATTTTGGATATTATTTACTTAGATTTTAGTAAGGCTTTTAGGATAGAGTTCCGCACCAAAGACTGTTAAAGAAAGTGGCAGCTCACGGCAATTGGGGGAAAAGTGCTCTCGTGGATCGAGTCCCCTGGCTCATTGGACAGGAAAGCACAGAGTGGTCCATAAATGGGGTTAATCCGAGTGGGATCCTGGTAACAAGTGGCGTATTCCACCAGGGATCAATTCCTTGGGCCCGTTGTGTTTAATAATATATAGTCAATGATCTGAGAGGGAATTACTAGTGAATATGAGCAAATTCCCAGATGAACAAAAGATAGCTAGGATAATTGATTCAAACGAGATTTATGGAACTTCAGGAGGAGTTTAAAAACAACTCTATTCTTGGTTCCAAAAAGTGGCAGAATTTGCAGTTCAATGTAGACATACAATGCAAGTTTCTGAAGCTTGGAGTGCCATAACCCTAGATGATCGGATCTATGGGTTGGGAGGGTGAACCGTAGCCCTTACATGATTGCGAAAAGGACTTGGAGGTTATGGGTTCAAGCAGCAACTTAAAAACCAAGACAGCAAATGCCTAAGCATCCGTAATAAGTCAAATAAGATTACTGGATTATATATCAAGAAGTGTAAAGTCAACAGAAAAGTCCAGAGGTCATACTGCAACTTTATACATCATTATAGGCCTCACCTAGATATGTCAGCTCCATTTCTGGTCCTCCATATTACAGAATGGACATAACATTCGTTTAGAAAACATTCAGCGTTAGGATGACAAAATTAATACATAGCATTAGAAATCTTCCTTATGAATACAAAGAATTTGAAGATCTCTTTAAGTACATTCACTTGTTAAGACGAAGAATGAGGGGAGACGCTGATTCGAAGTGTATAATGGAAGATAGGTATTATTAAAGGTGATATTAATTAAGGTCTTGAGATGTCCTTCTCCAAGAGAGAAATCCCGCAGTAATGGTATTTAAAATTAGAGAAGTTTAGATTTTTGGGAATGTTATATAGTATTTGGTTTTTTTTTGAGAAAAAAAAAAATAGGGTAGTAGAATGAGTGGAATACAGTCCTAACCTAGTTGGGTTATTGGAGCTGGGAACTTTGGGTTAGTTTTTACAATTTAGGTTGATAAGTACAATGAGTGGGAGAGGGGTTGGATTGAGTGGACCTTTCACATCAGAGCTATTTTCTTGGGTAGCATTGGAAAATTGGAGGTTGGGCAAATGTTTTGTAGTGGGGATGAATGTAAGGAACCGGGCCGCGTATGGGCCAACAGGCCTCCGCAGTGTTTCCCTCCTATTCCTAAATGTTTTCTTATGTTAACAAGTGGAAGTAAACTTTAAATACACAGGAAAATACTGCTGTAACATGCAAGGACGCAAATACTAACACATAAATATTAGTGTTTTGTGGTATTGCGCTGTTGATTTATACCAAGAAATGATATGTCAAGATTGTGGATTGAATCGAGTGACGGAAAAACACAAAAAAAATAAATATGAAGAAACTGTCTAGAAAAGACCTCATATAACAATAGAACCTAACACAAAACTGTACAGTAAAGTAACACACAAGAACAAAAACTGTAACACATAAAGATCTAAAATACAGTAAACATACAGCAGAAACAGTACAGCAGGTACATAAATATCACACAAGAAAATACAATAAAATAATGTGGAAAGAGTAGAAAGCAAGTTAACAATAAATACAATAAAACAGCCAATATTTAAGGACATTGAAGAACACAGAGTTGTACTGCCAGGTTCTTGTAACATAAACCATCACAACAATCACTTTTTTGTCGAGAGAGGTTGACCTCTCCCAGTTTTGTACATCTTATTCTTTCTTTTTTTAATGTGTTTGTGAATATTTTCTCATATATAGTGAAGTTTGAGAAGAAGTGAAGAACGGAAAAATTAAAAAATTAATGTAATAATTCACAAAGAATGTTTTTTTCATTGAGTAACTCCAGTACAAGACATCTCTCATCTGTTTACTTCCTTAATATCTTCAATATTTATCATTAAGATATCTAGAAAATAACTATGTGAACAGCATTCAACATCCCGATTTATTCAGAATTCTATTAAAATATTAATATAATTTGAATACAAAACTGAAATCAACATTATCACACTACACATCAACTAAAAAACACTGCAAAATCACCAGTTCAATTGACTCTAAAATCACAAATCATTACTGCAAATCACAAAACAACCGCTAACCATAGAACATAACCTAAATTGTATCAAGTAGGAGGTTAATTTATCCGGAGAACTTTTAATAAGTCCTGGTTAACCAGCAGGTCCCTCAGACAGTACACTCTAAAATACTATAAGAGCAGATACACTTATAAGGAGAGGTGTGGTCTCATCGATGTCTGTTGTTGAGAAAAAGTAAACACATATTGCATGAGAATGAGTTTGCACACATGTGAGTGGACACAGGGGTTGATATTAAGTAATTATACGTGTGCATTGGGGGGCAAATTTGTGTCTATTTATATATAGTTCTAGAGGTCTGGTCCTCAGACGGGGCCTCGGGGGCGTTTGACCCTCCCCCGAAAAATCTCTCCATGTTATATTATCCCACAGTAGAACGAGGACAGAATGTGTGGTGTGTGTGTGTGTGAGTGTGTTGTGTGGTGAGTGGGTAGTGGTGTGTGGGTGTGTTTTATGTTTGATGTGTGTATGTGGTGTGTGTGTGTGTGAGTGTGTGTGTTTGTGTGTGTGGTGTGTTGTGTGTGTGTGAGTGTGTTGTGTGTGTGTGTATGTTGTGTGTGTGTGAGTATGTGTGTGTGTGTGTGTTGTGTGTGTGTGTTGTGTGTGTGTGTGTGTCTGTGTAGTGTGTGTGGTGTGTGTACTTTGTGCACTTGCGTGCTTATTAACTTGTGGACATTCAGTGACTTGCATATATATAAAAGACGAAACTGCCGACAAAAAAAGAAACTGATGACATTTTCTTGTTGCGAAGATTTCTGGTGGGAAATACAGAGGTCACAGAGGGGGAAACACAAAAGATAAAACAATTAATTGTAAACAAAACTAAAGAAATGAAACAGCTTTTTGTCCCAGTGTTTGTTTTTTCTGGTACAGTTTTACTTCGGGGGGGCGGGGGGGTCACAAAGTTCTTTAATATACAACTGCAAATATTGTTTTAATTGGGGGGGAGAGATACTGTTTTGTGGGGGGGGTTTTGGGGGGTTTTTGGTAAGGATAAATAAAGAACTATCCCACACACACACACACACACACACACACACATTACAGACACTAACACAACACACACACCAACACACAACACACACACAACACACACACACCACTAACAAACACAGTGCACACACAGCATATAAATATATATTATATATATAATATATATATATATATATATATATATTATATATATATATATATATATATATCATTATATATCTACCTGTGTGTGTTGTGTGTGTGTTGTGTGGTGTGTGTGAGGTGGTGTGTTGTGTGTGTGTGTGTTGTGGCGCGCGCTTGTGGGATTGAGCATCATATTGTGTAAGAGGAATGAGGAGTGCTTTAATTACATGTGTTGTTGATGTGCGTGCAGTTGTCGTTTTCTTGTGTTTGTGGCGGGGAGTGGTTATGAATAATGGCGACAACGTAGGCTGCCGTTTGCCGAAATGTGCAAATGAGAGTTGAAAATAAGAGTGTGTTAAGTTTTTTTAGGTACAGATATACAAAATAGTTTTTACACAAATCTGAACATGCAAAAGTAATCATTATGCGAAAATTACCCAGATTATACCTAAAAAGTCAGACAAGTGATTCTAAATTTCCCATTGTGCGCGGCCGCTTGTAACTCACTGTCGCGTTCCTTTGCGAAATATACAGGATAAATAAACCCACATGAAACAATAAGAATTTTCAACACTTATTACAGTTCTCGTGGAGGTGGACAAACACACTAAACAAACGAGCTACTCACTAAACACACACAAAAACATCTGACAAACACACTTGAACTGCTAAATAAGTAAAAAATATTATATTTAATGTAACAAAAATTGTATAATAATAAATAGAACTTCCAATTTTTCACTGAGTGACCAGGCCTTGAGGTGGGAGAACTGGAACGGTAGTCGTGGGGGGGGGGGGAGGGGGGGGGGGGAGGGGGGCCTGCATGATCTACGAATCTAGACTGTCTTTGGAGGGTGTATTTACAGGACGCAGATTTTCTGTGTTCCCCTCCTGTAATTCCTCCCACCTGGAACAGTCATCTACCAGGTAGACCGCCTACAACAAGGGCCTCGTTCTCATTCTGGCTAGATCACGGAGGGATACATAACCTGGGGAGGCTGAGGCTGGAAGGATATCCTAAGGGAAGTGAGGAAGGGGAGAACATCGGGGGGCGCAACAGGAAATGGATTCCTGAGGGACACATTGGAGGACCCTGAGGAAAAGCCAAGGATAACTTGGGGAAGTGAGGAAGGAGGGAATATCTGAGGCGGAAAGATGACTTCTGGACCCTGGACCTGGGAAGAGGAGATATCTAGGTTGCTAAGGCAGACCCTGGGAAAGTGGGGAAGGAGCACATCCTGAGGGGACACGGAATGAACTCTGGACCACATGGAACCTGGGAAAAGGCGAGAGCAACCATGGGGACGTGGGAACGGGAGGGGGAGGAAATATCTGAGGCCGGACTGCCTGGGAAAAGAAGGAGATACTGTGGGTTGCCGAAAGATGTAAGGGGTTATTGGGTGGGAAGGGATGAACATCTGAGGGGACACGTGATGGACGTCCTGGACACATGGACCTGAAAGGCGAGAGCACCTTGGGAAGTGGGGGTGAAGGGGGAGGGATATCTGAGGCGCCTCCTGGGAAAGAGAGATACGGTTTGCTAGCAGAACCCTGGAAAGGTTGGGAGAAGGGATGAACATCTGACGGGGACCACGGATTGGAGACTCCCGGACACATGGACCTGGGGTTTGAGTATGGGGAAGCAACTTGGGGGAAGTGGGGAGATTGGAAGGGGGGGGGAATAACCAGCGGGCTCTGGAAAGAAGTAGCTGGCCATGGTGATGGCGAAAGGCAGACCACTTGAAAGGGGAAAGGGAGAACATCTGAGGGACCCAGGATGGACTCCGGACACATGGAAATGGGGAAGAGGCGAGACATCTGGGGAAGTGGGGAAGGAATGGGGATTTTGCGTAGGAGGAATCCGGAAAGAAGGAGATACCTGGTTTGCTAAGGGTAGACCCTGGGAAATGTGGGGAAGGGAGAACATCTGAGGGACACGAAGGCCCCTCCCGACACATGGAGCCTGGAAAGGCGAAGCAACTTGGGGAAAGTGGGGAATGGAGGGAGGGGAATATCCGAGGCGGGGCCTCCTGGGAAAGAAGGAGATGAATGGTTGCTAAGTGCCAGACCCTGGAAAGTGGGGGAAGGAGACAACAATCCTGAGGGGACACGGAATGGACTCTCTGGACACATGGACCTGGGAAAGGCGAGAGCACCTTGGGGAAGTTGGGAAGGGGACAGGGGGAATATCTAGGCGGACTCCTGAAAAGAAGGAGATACTGGTTTGGCCTAAGGCAGACCCTGGAAAGTGGGGAAGGGGAGAACATCTGAGGGGACACGGATGGAACTCCGGACACATGGACCTGGGGAAAGGAGAGGCACTTGGGGAAGTGGGGAAGGGAAGGGGGAATATCGAGGCGGGCTCCTGGGAAAGAAGGAGATCTGGTTGCTAAGGCAGACCCTGGGAAAGTGGGAAGGAGAGAAACATCTGAGGGGGACACGGATGGACTCCCGGACACCCTGGGATGGGAAAGGCGGGGAGCAACCTTGGGAAGTGGGGAGGGGGGGGAAATATCTGAGGCGGCTCCGGGAAAGAAGGAGATATGGTGGGGAGAACATCTGAGGGGATACGTATGGACTTCCGGACACATGGACCTGGGAAAGGCGAGAGCACCTTGGGGAAGTGGGGAAGGGAAGGGGGGAATTTCTGATGCGGACTCCTGGGAAAGAAGGAGATACTGGTTGCCAAGGCAGACCCTGGGAAAGTGGGGAAGGGAAAACATCTGAGGGGACACGTATGGACTCCCGGACTCATAGAAATGGGAAAAGCGAGAGCACCTTGTGGAAGTGGGGAATGGAAGGGGGGGAATATCCGAGGCGGGCTCCTGGGAAAGAAGGAGATGCTGGTTGCTAAGGCAGACCCTGGGAAAGTGGGGAAGGGAGAACATCTGAGGGGACACGGATGGATTCCTGGACACATGGACCTGGGAAAAAGGAGAGGGCCTTGGGGAAGTGGGGGGGAAGGGGGGGGGGGGAATATCCGAGGCGGGCTCCTGGGAAAGAAGGAGATGCTGGTTGCTAAGGCAGACCCTGGGAAAGTGGGGAAGGGAGAACATCTGAGGGGACACGGATGGACTCCCGGACACATGGACCTGGGAAAGGCGAGAGCACCTTGGGGAAGTGGGGAAGGGGGGGGAATATCCGAGGCAGACTCCTGGGAAAGAAGGAGATACTGGTTGCTAAGGCAGACCCTGGGAAACTGGGGAAGGGAGAACATCTGAGGGGACACGGATTGACTCCCGGACACATGGACCTGGGAAAGGCGAGAGCACCTTGGGGAAGTGGGGAAGGGAAGGGGGGGAATATCCGAGGCGGGCTCCAGGGAAAGAAAGAGATGCTGGTTGCTAAGGCAGACCCTTGGAAAGTGGGGAAGGGAGAACATCTGAGGGGACACGGATGGACTCCCGGACACATGGACCTGGGAAAGGAGAGAGCACCTTGGGGAAGTGGGGAAGGGAAGGGGGAAATATCTGAGGCGGACTCCTGGGAAAGAAGGAGATACTGGTTGCTAAGGCAGACCCTGGGAAAGTGTGGAAGGAAGAACATCTGAGGGGACACGGATGGACTCCCGGACACATGGACCTGGGAAAGGCGAGAGCACCTTGGGGAAGTGGGGGAAGGGGGGGGGAATTTTCTGAGGCGGATCCGGGGAAAGAAGGAGATATTGGTTGCTAAGGCAGACCCTGGGAAAGTGGGGAAGGGAGAACATCTGAGGGGACACGGATGGACTCCTGGACACATGGACCTGGGAAAGGCGAGAGCACCTTGGGGAAGTGGGGAAGGGGGAGGGGGAATATCTGAGGCGGACTCCTGGGAAAGAAGGAGATACTGGTTGCTAAGGCAGACCCTGGGAAAGTGGGGAAGGGAGAACATCTGAGGGGACACGGATGGACTCCCGGACACATGGACCTGGGAAAGGCGAGAGCACCTTGGGGAAGTGGGGAAGGGGGAAGGGGGGAATATCTGAGGCGGACTCCTGGGAAAGAAGGAGATACTGGTTGCTAAGGCAGAACCTGGGAAAGTGGGGAAGGGAGAACATCTGAGGGGACACGGATGGACTCCCCGGGCACATGGACCCGGGAATGGCGAGAGGGCCTTGGGGGAAATGGGGAAGGGAAGGGGGGGAATATCCGAGGCGGGCTCCCGGGGGAAAAAAAAGGGGG
>NW_026464920.1:0-14313 GCF_026875155.1 Cherax quadricarinatus
TAAAGTATATTTATTGGTTTGGGTAAATTAATTGCACTTTTTATAATAAGGTTAGGTAAGTTTTTTTAAGGTGTTTTGGTACAAAATTATTAATTTCTACATTAACATAATGAAAAAATATATCTTTAAACATATAAGAGAAAATTTAAAAAAGGACTTAATTTTAAATGAGTTCTTGCTAAGTGACCAATTTTACCTATTCATATATATATTTCAATTAATTGGCCGAAAAAAGCTTAATGTATAATTGTAAAGAAAATATTTGATATATGCGTAATGTGATTTAAACATTCTACTCTAATATAAAAAATGGAAAACAATTTTGAAAATAACACTCAGACACTTGTGAAAGGCACAATTGTCTGAGTGTTTTCAGAGGATGATTCATAGATCAAGGCCCCACTTCTTTTCTATTTTTAAATAGTTATACTAAGTCCTAGGCTATAGACCTAGATCATATCTAGACTTGCACTATGTATGCCGTTGGCATCCAATAAACGTCTCGGCTGGTGCATGCCATTTACTGTCATGAGAATAAAAGAACGTTTCCTAACGTTTCTGAGTGTTATTTGAGTTATAAGTTGCTATTTGTATTCCCTGGCTGTTTCCCATCTCCAACAGTCTTGTGTTAATCCGTTCTCTAGTCCCTTAAGTATCTTTCAACAGTTTCTAGGGTTGTTGGATCAATGATAGTCTCTCGTCGAAGTTCACCCCCTCAGTTCTGCATTAATCTCGGTCGCGAACCTACAAATTTTCTTGGGTTTGTATACGTTTGATTGGGCGAGTGATTCATGCCAGCACTGCATACCTCTGACAGACTTGGAGTAAGAAAAGTATGATGTTCTAAATAATTCTTTGTTTAGGTTCCTTAATCAGTTCTGTAGTTAGATAAATGGAGAAAACAGCTATGTAATGGGTAATATAAACCAAATTATAGCCAGGTGTGTTTTCTGTGTTGTGTGAGAGTGGAACGAAGTTCTCTGGTGCTTAAAAATGCTTTGTGTTGATGAAACGAATTCACTGGACTGCGACTTTGATGGAGGCTTCCATTGAAGTTCAATTTTAATAGAGGTTTTCCATTGAAGTCGAATTTTGTTGGAGATTTTCAGTGGAAAATATTCATTATTTTTCTACTCATCTATCCTATTCTCTCATACCTTACTCCTCTCCCTATACTTATCTAATTCTTTGCTGCAATTCCTTCTCCACGTAATTATACAGCAATTTAGAAAGTTCTCTCTCTTTTATTACGTTTGTCGAAATGCTATCTATAAATAAACTGTTGCGAAGAAAGGTGTTATAGAGCATCTCACGAACTGTAGAGAAGCTATTGCACGTTTTCATATACATATAAGGTTTCTCATAACTATACAAATTACAATCAGGGTCTGCAAGAACACCCTGTCATATGCCTTCAACAGTCTATGGAGAGGGAGCATGGACACAGGGTCATTCCACACTTGCTAAAAACAACACACATAGCCCCACTCTACAAAGGTGGCAGTAAAGCAATTATAAAGAACTACAGACCGATAGCACTTACATCCCATATCATAAAAATATTTGGAAGGGTTCTAAGAAGCAAGATCGCCAACCACCTAGATACCCATCATTTACACAACCCAGGGCAACACAGGTATAGAGCAGGTCACTCGTGCCTGTCCCAGCTACTGGACCACTATGACAAGGTCCTGGATGCTGTAGAGGATAAATAAAATGCAGATGTAGTATACACAGACTTTGCGAAAACCTTCGACAAGTGCGACCACGATGTAATAGCGCACAAAAAGCGTGATAAAGGAATAACAGGAAACGTTGGTAGATGGATCTATAACTTCCTAACAAATGGAACACAAAGAGTAATAGTAAACAGAGTAAAGTCTGAGGTAGCTACAGTGAAAGCTCTGTTCCACTAAGCACAGTACTCTCTCCCATCCTATTCCTTATTTTCATATCTGACATGACAGAGATGTAAGCCATAGCTCCGTGTCTTCCTTTGCCGATGACACCTGAATTGCCATGACAGTGTCCTCCATTGAAGACACAGCAAGACTCCAAGCAGACATCAACCAAATTTTCAAATGCGCCTTTCAAAGCAATATGAAATTCAATGAAGAGAAATTTTCAATTACTCAGAAAGGGAAAACTTTAGGAAATTACAACTGCATCAGGGTATACAACAAGTTTTTAACCATACTAAAGAGCGAAAAAGTAATGTGAAGGACCTGGGAGTGATAATGTCAGAGGATCTCACCTTCTAAGATTAAGGCTACAACAATGTATATACCGCATCTGCTAGAAAAATGAGAGGATGGATAATGAGAACCTTCAAATCTAGCGACGCCAAGCGTATGATGATTCTCTTCAAATCGCTTGTTCTCTCTCGGTTGGAATACTGCTGTACACTAACTGCCCCGTCAAAGCAGGCGAAATTGCTGACCAGGAGAGTGTTCACGGCACACATAAGTACCATAAAGCACCTAAATTACAGGGAACGGTTGAATTCCCTTGATTTGTATTCCCTGAAATGAAGGCGAGAAATATACATGAAAATGTACAGTTGGAAAATCCTGGAGGGATTAGTACCAAACTTGAACACGAAAATCACTCCTTATGAAAGCAAAAGACTCGGCAGGAGATGCAACATTCCGCCAATGAAAAGCAGGGGCGCCAAGAGTACACTGAGAGACAAAACATTAATTGTCAGAGACCCAAGACTGTTCAACTGCCTCCCAGCATACATAAAGGGAACTATCAATAGACTCCTGGCTGTATTCAAGAACGCGCTGGACAAGCACCTAAAGTCAGTACCTGACGAGCCGGGCTATGGTTCGTACGTCAGTCTGCGTGCGGCCAGCAGTAACAGCCTGGTTGATCAGACCCTGATCCACCACGAGGCCTGGTCTCAGACCGGGCCGCGGGGGCGTAGACCTTCGAAACCCTCTCCAGCTATACCTCAGTGTGTGTGTGTATATATTATATATATATATATATATATATATATATAATATATATATATATATATAATATATATATATAATATAATAGGATCACAGTAAACAGGTGAGTAGTCACGAAAGCGCTTGGAATTTCTCTATTCTTTCAGAGTGGTTGTTTTGCATAATATATATATATATATATATTATATATATATATAATAATATATATATATATATATATATATATATAATATATATATATATATATATATAATTCACAATAAAAATATAGGATGTACCACCTCTAGAACTGTCCTAGGGACCCTCATCCTCAGAGAAAAGAATAAACTTGCTTCAGGGAAAACTCAAGGTTCTCCCTGAAGCTGTTTGAGAATTTTCTCCTACCACCCCCTATATTTAATATATATTTTATTTAAAGACAAAATACATTGACAAAATATTCACAAAGATACAATAGAAAGTAAAACAACATAGGTAACTCAGAGCTATATCTCGAATACTTCGTCCAGATCCCCGGCGGTGGGTTGCATGCCCAGAATGCTGCAGGCATTTCCTCTCTGGATCGCAACACTGAGTCTCTGAAAGAGGAAGCTGGTCGCCCTGTGGTTCTTGGTTTCTATGATGAGCTTTTCACCCAGCTCTTTGAGGAACTTTAGAGCACACTTGCCCCATGCTACAAGGGTCTCCGACCCTATTGGGATGAAGTTATAGCAAGGGGAAGGTCTTCATATTTGTGGATCTTCTGGGTCTCCCTGTGGCTTGCAGCTCCACCCCCTTCCACTACGGAATATGGCAAGTAGGTGTCTGCCAATGTGGCGGCACAGGTGTAGTCCCAGGCAATCTGCTTTCCATCCTTCCAAGATAGCACAGTGGCTCCATCAGGCTGTGGCGAGGCTTTTCTTTATGATGTCATTGACCTCCTCACGCCTGGCATACTTCCCTTCTGCTGTGTGACACACGAGACCATGAAGTCCGAATTGATCAGCTGTCGCCCTGCCTCAAATACACCTATGTCCGGTGAGGATGGGGGCAGCTAGGCGAAGAGCAACACAAATCCGAATGGCCTGTGGCTCTAGTCGAGTGCCCAAGAAGGAATTGGGAACAGCTAACAGGAAATCTCCTGAGTGTGGTGCCTTCACTGCCAGGAGACGAGCTTTTTCCTTTCCTGAGGCGTTGGAGAGTATTGTGTTGGCGATTTTTTCCATGATCGGTTTGTCCCAGTGGGACTGTTTGTGTTCTTTGGGAGGAACTGGTCTACTGGAGGAATCTCTAAGGGTGTCCCACCGAATCGCTGCTTCAGTAAACCTGGGGTCTTGAGCTCCTACTACGTCTCTCGAGCGTTCGGGAACAGTCTTCTTGACTAATGAACTGGAAGCCAAACACGAAGACAGAAAAGAAGGTAAAGCAACGTGCGTTGCTTTGCGCACCCCTATACCTCCCAGTCGCACTGGGAGGGTTGCCTGATCCCATTGCTGATCCTCTAGTGACAGGTTCAGTGCCGTCTTAAAGGTTGACCTCAGGTGTGCGTCATATTCGTCGAGTGTTGGGTTGTCAAAAGAGGGTGCACACCTCAGAAAGGGAGTGAGTTTTGAAATAGTCAGGCACCTTGTGAGGAGATACAGAGCATCATGGGCATCAAGATTGCTTATTCTCTCCTCCATTCTCATCAGGTCATTCAATTTGTCCTTGAGGACTGTGTCGATGGCCTGGTGAACCAGCGGTGCTCCCAAGAGGGTACTGTTGGTCGGTGTGGTAGTAGAGACTTCTGGGAGGATTCTTCGCACAGTATTGATTATTTCCTGGTTCGCCGTGATGATTTCACACTTGTATTTTAACCAGTTGTGTATATATATATATATATTATATATATATATATATATATATATATATAATATATATATAATATATATATATATATTATATATATATATATATATATATATTATATATATATATATATATATATATATATATATATTTATATTTTGGGTCGTGCCGAAAGGAAACTTGCCCCAAATCTTGCTTATAAACGTTCATCTCCTATAGGATCAGGAAATTTTGGGAAAATGAATAATTGCCAAAAAAAACAGAAAAGAAAAAAAATATATTTCACTGGAGTTCCGTATTTACTTGTACGGTTACCCCAAATTTCTAGGGATATATTTAGTTTTGGGGTTTTAGGGGTAAATAAAAGGGTTTTTTTATACATTTAAGTAAGGTAGGAAAGTTTTTTATTCCCTTTTAGGTAAAATTAAAATTTTTTTCATTTAACCAATGAAAAAATATTTTTTGTATGAAAAAAAATTCGGGGAAGGACTTAATTTTAATTGGTTTCTTGTTTTTACCATTTTAACCATTTGTAAATATTATAATATATATATATATATATATATATATAATATATATATATATATAATATATATATATATATATATTAATATATATATAATTTTATATATTATAATAAAAGATATTATATTTTAAGAATATAAAAAATTTATAATAGGGGAATTAGGCAGTTTGGTTTCTTATCCAACTTCATCTGCCATTAAGGGAAAAATTTGTGTTGTAATCCCAAATCGTGCCCCTAACGAAATAATAGGTTTTTCATTGTAATTTTTTGTTTAAAACGTAAAAAATTAAAATAATTTATTCTAAATAAAGTCTTTTAATTATATTAAAGCAAGTTTTCTTTTAAAATTATTTTTTACATTAATGAAAAAATATACCTTTAATGTAGAAAAAAATTTGGGAAAGGGGAAATTTTAAATGGCTTCAAGGAAGAATTTTCCAAGAAATTTTTTAATTTTTTATTTTATTGGTAAATTTAATAATATTTATTTAATTATATATATAAAATAATATATATTTATTTTTTTTTTTTTTATTTCACACGGCCGATTCCCACCAAGGCAGGGTGGCCCGAAAAAGAAAAACTTTCACCATCATTCACTCCATCACTGTCTTGCCAGAAGGGATGTTTTAAACACTACAGTTTTTTTAAAACTGCAACATTAACACCCCTCCTTCAAGTGCAGGCACTGTACTTCCCATCTCCCAGGACTCAAGTCCGGCCTGCCGTTTCCCTGAATCCCTTCATAAATGTTACTTTGCTCACACTCCAACAGCACTTTCAAGTATTAAAAACCATTTTGTCTCCATTCACTCCTATAAAAACACGCTCACGCACGCCGGGCTGGAAGTCCAAGCCCCTCGCACACAAAACCTCCTTTAAACCCCCTCCCTCCAACCCTTCCTAGGCCGACCCCTACCCCGCCTTCCTTCCACTACAGACTGATACACTCTTAAAGGGTCATTCTGTTTCGCTCCATTCTCTCTACATGTCCGAACCACCTCAAAAACCCTTCCTCAGCCCTCTGGACAACGTTTTGGAAAATCCCGCACCTCCCTCCTAATTTTCCAAACTACGAATTCTCTGCATTATATTCACACCACACATTGCCCTCAGACATGACATCTCCACGCCTCCAGCCTTCTCCTCGCTGCAACATTCATCACCACGCTTCACACCCATATAAGAGCGTTGGTAAAACTATACTCTCATACATCTCCCCTCTTTGCCTCCAAAGACAAAGTTCTTTGTCTCCACAGACTCCTAAGTGCACCATCACTCTTTTTCCCTCATAAATTCTATGATTCACCTCATCTTCATAGACCCATCCGCTGACAACTCCACTCCCAAATATCTGAATACGTTCACCCTCCCCCAAATACTCTCTCCCTCCAATCTGATATTCAATCTTTCATCACCAAAATCTTTTTGTTATCCTCATAACCTTACTCTTTCTGTATTCCCCTTTTAATTTTTCTCTTTTGCACACCCTACCAAATTCATGCCACCAATCTCTGCACTTCTCTTCAGAATCTCCCAAGAGCACAGTGTTTATCAGCAAAGAGCAGCTGTGACAACTCCCACTTTGTGTGTGATTCTTTATCTTTAACTCCACGCCTCTTGCCAAGACCCTCGCGTTTACTTCTCTTACAACCCCATCTATAAATATATTAAACAACCACGGTGACATCACACATCCTTGTCTAAGGCCTACTTTTACTGGGAAAAAATTTCCCCCTTTCCTACATACTCTAACTTGAGCCCCACTATCCTCGTAAAAACTCTTCACTGCTTTCAGTAACCTACCTCCTACACCATACACTTGCAACATCTGCCACATTTCCCCCCTATCCACCCTGTCATACGCCTTTTCCAAATCCATAAATGCCACAAAGACCTCTTTAGCCTTATCTAAATACTGTTCACTTTTTATGTTTTACTGTAAACACCTGGTCCACACACCCCCTACCTTTCCTAAAGCCTCCTTTTTCATTGCTATCCTATTCTCCGTCTTACTCTTAATTCTTTCAATTATAACTCACCATACACTTTTTCCAGGTACACTCAACAGACTTATCCCCCTAATTTGTGCACCTCTTTTATCCCCTTTGCCTTTATACAAAGGAACTATGCATGCTCTCTCGCCCAAACCCTAGGTACCTTACCCTCTTCCATACATTTATTAAATAATTGCACCAACCACTCCCAAAACTATATTCCCCACCTGCTTTTAACATTTTTATCTTAATCCACCAATCCCCGGGTCCTTACCCCTTTCATTTTACCTACTGCCTCACGAACTTCCCCCACACTCACAACTGGCTCTTCCTCACTCCTACAAGATGTTATTCCTCCTTGCCCCATACACGAATCACAGCTTCCCTATCTTCATCAAAATTTTAAAAATTCCTCAAAATATTCCTCCATCTTCCCAATACCTCTAACCTCCATTTAATAACTCTCCCTCCCATTTTTAACTGACAAATCCATTTGTTCTCTAGGGTTTCTTAACTTGTTAATCTCACTCCAAAACTTTTTCTTATTTTCAACAAATTTGTTGATAACATCTCACCCACTCTCTCATTTTCCTCTTTTTACATTGCTTCACCAAATCCTTAACCTCTCTCTTTTTCTCCATAACTCTTCCCTCCTTGCATCACTTCTACTTTGTAAAAACTTCTCATTGCTAACTTTTTCTCCCCTTACTACTCTCTTTAACATCATCATTCCACCAATCGCTCCTCTTCCCTCCTGCACCCACTTTCCTGTAACCACAAACTTCTGCTGAACACTCTAACACTACATTTTTAAACCTACCCCATACCTCTTCGACCCCATTGCCTATGCTCTCATTAGCCCATCTATCCTCCAAAAGCTGTTTATATCTTACCCTAACTCCTCCTCTTTTAGTTTATAAACCTTCACCTCTCTCTTTCCCTGATGCTTCTATTCTCCTTGTATCCCATCTACCTTTTACTCTCAGTGTAGCTACAACTAGAAAGTGATCTGATATATCTGTGGCCCCTCTATAAACATGTACATCCTGAAGTCTTTCTCAACATTCTTTTATCTACCAATACATAATCCAACAAACTACTGTCATTTCGCCCCACATCATATCGTGTATACTTATTTATCCTCTTTTTCTTAAAGTATGTATTACCTATAACTAAACCCCTTTCTTATACAAAGTTCAATCAAAAAGGGGTCCCATTATCATTTACACCTGGCACCCCAAACTTACCTACCACCAACCCTCTCTAAAAGTTTCTCCTACTTTAGCATTCAGGTCCCTACCACAATTACTCTCTCACCTTGTTCAAAGGCTCCTATACATTCACTAACATCTCCCAAAATCTCTCTCTCTCCTCTGCATTCCTCCTTCTTCTCCAGGTGCATACACGCTTATATGACCCACTTCTCGCATCCAACCTTTACTTTAATCCACATAATCTTGAATTTACACATTTATATTCTCTTTTCTCCTTCCATAACTGATCATTTAACATTACTGCTACCCCTTCCTTTTCTCTAACTCCTCAGATACTTCAGAAATTTTAAACCCATTTATTTCCCCCCACTGAAACTCTCCTACCCCTTCAGCTTTGTTTTGCTTAGAGCCAGGACATCCAACTTCTTTTCATTCATATATATATATAATATATAATATATATATAATATTATATATATATATATATATAATATATATATAAAATATATATATATATATAAATATATATATATATAAATAATATATATATATATATAATTTATATATAATATATATAATATATATATATTTACAAACACTAATCTCTGGCCGAAGGAGACTTGAACCTACGAACCTTAGAACAAGGTACACAGTACCATACTGGACAATACCTTGGAGCCCAGCCAACGCTAGACGTTGTGATCCAAGGCAGTCAGCATTCAGGCAGGTGGTGTTAGCTAATTCATCTCATCCCCTGCATGCATCGACCGACGAGTGGCTGGGCGTCAAGGTATTGGCCAGTGTGGTACGACGGTAGAGCAATGCGTACCTTGTTTGCAATCGTGTCATTACGATTTCGTGAGTCTTGTTCCAAGGTTCGTAGATTCGAGTCTCTTTCGGCCAGAGATTAGTGTTTGTGAATATTTCGTCTGTTCTGCGAATTCTAAACACACACACACACTACATAATATATATATATAATATATATATATATATATATATATATAAAAAAAACACCGATCTCTGGCTGAAGGAGACTCGAAACCTACGAACCCTAGGACAAGGTACGCAGTGCTTCACCAATCTACCCACACTGGACCAATACCTTGGCGTGTAGCATGAGCTACACGTTTTGATCCAAGGTAGCTCATGCTACACGCCAAGATATTGGTCCAGTGTGGGTAGATTGGTGAAGCACTGCGTACCTTGTCCTAGGGTTCGTAGGTTCGAGTCTCCTCAGCCAGAGATCGGTGTTTGTGTATATTTCGCATGCTCTCGCGAATTCCTTGCATATATATAATATATATATATATATATATATATATATATATATATATATATATATATATATATATATATATATATATATATATATATAGAAAAAGAGGGAAATTTTTTCCCAGTAAAAGTAGGCCTTAGACAAGGATGTGTGATGTCACCGTGGTTGTTTAATATATATTATAGATGGGGTTGTAAGAGAAGTAAATGCGAGGGTCTTGGCAAGAGGCGTGGAGTTAAAAGATAAAGAATCACACACAAGTGGGAGTTGTCACAGCTGCTCTTTGCTGATGACACTGTGCTCTTGGAGATTCTGAAGAGAAGCTGCAGAGATTGGTGGATGAATTTTGGTAGGGTGTGCAAAAGAAGAAAATTAAAGGTGAATACAGAAAGAGTAAGGTTATGAGGATAACAAAAAGATTAGGTGATGAAAGATTGAATATCAGATTGGAGGGAGAGAGTATGGAGGAGGTGAACGTATTCAGATATTTGGGAGTGGACGTGTCAGCGGATGGGTCTATGAAAGATGAGGTGAATCATAGAATTGATGAGGGAAAAAGAGTGAGTGGTGCACTTAGGAGTCTGTGGAGACAAAGAACTTTGTCTTTGGAGGGCAAAGAGGGGAATGTATGAGAGTATAGTTTTACCAACGCTCTTATATGGGTGTGAAGCGTGGGTGAATGAATTTTGCAGCGAGGAGAAGGCTGGAGGCAGTGGAGATGTCATGTCTGAGGGCAATGTGTGGTGTGAATATAATGCAGAGAATTCGTAAGTTTGGAAGTTAGGAGGAGGTGCGGGATTACCAAAACTGTTGTCCAGAGGGCTGAGGAAGGGTTGTTGAGGTGGTTCGGACATGTAGAGAGAATGGAGCAACAGAATACTTCAAGAGTGTATCAGTCGTAGTGGAAGGAAGGCGGGGTAGGTTCCGGCCTAGGAAGGGTTGGAGGGAGGGGAAAGGGGTTTTGTGTGCGAGGGGCTTGGACTTCCAGCGGCATGCGTGACTTTGATAGAGTAATGGAGACAAAGGGTTTTTTTAATACTTGACGGCTTTTTGGAGGTGGAGCAAAGTAACATTTATGAAGGGGGTTTCGGGAAAACCGGCAGGCCGGACTTAGTCCTGGGAGGGAATACAGTGCCTGCACTCTGAAGGAGGGGGTTAATTTTGCATTTTAAAAACTGTAGGTAAAGCACCCTTCTGCAAACAGTGATGGAGTGAATGATGGGAAAGTTTTTCTTTTCGGCCACCCTGCCTTGGGGGGAATCGGCCAGTGTGAAATAAAAAAAAAAAAATTATATAATAACAACACTGCACTAACCAAGGATTCAAACCCCACATTGTACTGGCCCGCCATTTAAAGCGAGAACCACATGGGCCTTAACTCACGGGGACCACCCAATCCTACAAGAACCAAGCCCCAAGCCAAACTAGGGTGTTCGTAATGCTCGAGTTGTACACCCAAAAAGGGGTGAAATGTAATTAGCTTGAAAGCTTTCCCCCACCTCCGTATTCCTCGGACCAAGAGTAACACACTACTTGCTGGTTGCTTGGTTTTTTTGTAGGATTGGGGGGTCCGTTTGGCGCAAGTGCTTTTCCCCTCACAAAGGGGGCCAGTAAAACATGGGTTTTGAATCCTTGCTTGCGTATTTTTGTTATTCACAATATCACTCGTTTTGTGGGTTGCAATAAATAAAATATTATTGTTGGGTATTCTGGGGGTGCCAGTTCACAGTCTAAGGAGCAGGGCGATAACTTGAAAAAAACATGTTCAATTTCATAGTTTAAAATACCACTCTTCCCCCTTTAGCGTTTATCAAATTTTTGGTCATTCAAGAGCTCAAACAATGTTTGCTGTGTAAGAGAGCGCTTGCCTTACGCGCATGACGATCACAGAGATGAAGTCGAGGAATGGTTAAATGAGACTTAAAATGATACGAGGAAAAATAAAAAACTGAAATAGTGAGGAGGGACATGACTGCGGTGTTATGCTAACGAAGACAGCATTGGATCAGGGAAGGGAAAAACAATCGCAACGAAAAATTAATTAAACAAAATAGATCTTCAGCAGTGGCCCTGCACCTAGTGAAAAAAAAAAGCAGTTATTTTTCCCCTCTCACATTTTCCCTTTCAGAAATGGGGGTTTTTTATAGCAAGCATGAAATCTGTGCGGGGGACTTTAGAAGGGGAATGCGAACCCTCAAATGTACTACTTACAGGCCATAACTTTTGAGAGATCCAAGATTTTGCTCCAGCACAAAGGAGGGTTTTTCTTGGGAAATTACATCTGTGGGGGACGTTCTGTCCCAAAAACCTCAAGAACAAAAAGGAATTTATGAAGAATTTTCATATTTCAAAAAAAAACTTAAATTTAAAACAAAAAATTAAAAAAAATTTATATAAAAATATATATAAATATATATATATGAAAAAAAAAAATATATAAATTTTTATATATTTAAAAATATAAATTTAAATATTTTTAATATATATATATTATATATAAAAAAATAAAAATATATAATATAATAAATATATGTCGTGCCGAATAGGCAGAACTTGCGATCTTGGCTTAAATAGCAACGTCACTTGCCATAAGGGCAACGAAAAGAAAAACTAAATTGACTGTTAAACCGCATACCCAACTAGTTGGCCATGTTAAAGGTCTACAGTGACGACAAATTAAAGAAGAATCATACGCAACACTTAGGCATCTTCATGGGCGATGAAGATACGTGTTACACATGGACCTTCATCCAGACACGAGATGACCATACACATGATATTCTTACCCTTTTTACTCCTCCACCAGCCTATTCCACATCTTTTCCCCCTCCCTTTTCTATTCTTCCTGTTCTCCTTTCCCACACCTTTTCTTCATCTATAAGCCCATCCTCTGTTTAGTTAAACTAACAGTATCCACCCATACCTAGCCGCCCACGGGAGGAGAATGAAGTAAATAATAAAGCTGTTAAACTAACTTCATAGAGGGAAGGAAGAAAATATTTTGATATGGGAAAGGAGAGCGGGAGTGATAGATAAGGAAAGGTGGAAGAAATGTGGAATAGAAATGAATCCTGTAATGGTCAGTTAAGAAGCATGGTCAAGAGGGGTAAATCGACTCCTGCAACTACATATGGGTAAACATAAATGGGTGAGTGCGCGTGAGCACACACCTACACACACACACACACACACACACACACACACACACACACACACACACACACACACACACACGTGTGGCGAGGTGTCAGAGTGGGCACCTGTGACCAGCGGGGTCCCGCAGGGGTCAGTCCTAGGACCAGTGCTGTTTCTGGTATTTGTGAACGACATGACGGAAGGAATAGACTCTGAGGTGTCCCTGTTTGCAGATGACGTGAAGTTGATGAGAAGAATACACTCGATCGAAGACCAGGCAGAACTACAAAGGGATCTGGACAGGCTGCAGAACTGGTCCAGCAACTGGCTCCTGGAGTTCAATCCCACCAAGTGCAAAGTCATGAAGATTGGGGAAGGGCAAAGAAGGCCGCAGACGGAGTACAGTCTAGGGGGTCAGAGACTACAAACCTCACTCAAGGAAAAAGATCTTGGGTGAGTATAACACCAGGCACATCTCCTGAAGCGCACATCAACCAAATAACTGCTGCAGCATATGGGCGCCTAGCAAACCTCGAGACAGCATTCCGACATCTTAATAAGGAATCGTTCAGGACCCTGTACACCGTATACGTTAGGCCCATATTGGAGTATGCGGCACCAGTTTGGAACCCACACCTAGCCAAGCACGTAAAGAAACTAGAGAAAGTGCAAAGGTTTGCAAACAGACTAGTCCCAGAGCTAAGAGGTATGTCCTACGAGGAGAGGTTAAGGGAAATCAACCTGACGACACTGGAGGACAGAGAGATAGGGGGACATGATAACGACATACAAAATACTGAGAGGAATTGACAAGGTGGACAAAAACAGGATGTTCCAGAGATTGGACACAGTAACAAGGGGACACAGTTGGAAGCTAAAGACACAGATGAATCACAGGGATGTTAGGAAGTATTTCTTCAGCCACAGAGTAGTCAGTAAGTGGAATAGTTTGGGAAGCGATGTAGTGGAGGCAGGATCCATACATAGCTTTAAGCAGAGGTACGATAAAGCTCACGGCTCAGGGAGAGTGACCTAGTAGCGATCAGTGAAGAGGCGGGGCCAGGAGCTCGGACTCGACCCCCGCAACCTCAACTAGGTGAGTACAACTAGGTGAGTACACACACACACACAGGATGTTTCAGAGATGTAACACAGCGACATGGAGTCACAATTAAAAGTTGAAGACTCAGATGAGCTGCAGGGATGTTAGGAAATATTTCTTCAGTCATAGAAATGTCAGGAAGTGGAATAGTCTGGAAAGTAAGGTAGTGGAGGCAGGTACCATACATAGCTTAGAGAAGAGGTGCGATAAAGCTCATGGACCAGGGAGAGAGTGGACCTAGTAGCGACCAATGAAGAAGCGGGGCCAGGACTA
>NW_026464921.1:0-13445 GCF_026875155.1 Cherax quadricarinatus
TATTTTTTTAAAACAACCTTCGGATTGTATCCCTTTTTTGATGTTGATCTGGTAGTGCGCCAAAACTGGCAATAGCAGAATAGTGGGGCTTGGGGTTTGGGGGCTTTCTGTTGTTGCTTTTTTTTTCTTGAGTATGTCCTTCTGATGGGGCACCGGGCAGCAAGAGTTATGGCCCACCCTTTTGCAGTTCAAGCATTGCGGTGGGGAAGCAGTAGTGCAATTCTTAAAGTCGTGGCCCCCTAAAGGGGCCCGGGTGGAGCAGTACTTTTGTTTTTGGGGGGCAGTTTTTGGGAACGGGTATAAAGGCATTGAAGCACGTGGGATTTGTTGGTTTTGGGTCGCCCAAGAAGGCTGGGTGAATGGAAGTATGTATACCCAGGCCCTCACGGGGCTCGGGCTGCCATGTTGACGTCACTAAAGGGTTGCCTTTCCATGGGGGCTTTGGGTTTTGGGTAAGAAAATTCCCCTTTGGCCCGGAAATTCTTTGCTTAATGACAACTTGACTCTTCAGTTTTTGTGTAGTATGAGTCGTCGAGTCTCCTAAACACAGTTCTTCTGGCCCCAGGGGCTGGGGAATTCAGAACGAGAATCCATGTCTTTTGCGGGGGAACAGCAGAAAGGTGAGTATTTTTCCCCCGGGCCCGGGGTGTCGTCAGCGATACAATAAAGGGCTTCTTTGGTATAAAATCACATTGCACTAACGGCAATCTGCCCTAACGACAATGCAAGTGCTAGCTTAGTTGAGTCTTGATTTTTTCCACTCGCGGTTCTTTAAGTAAACTCGTGGGTACAGTGTTCGATCGTTTTTTTTTCGTTCTGTGACCAGAGCTTTGGTAAAAAGGGTAAGGAAAAAGGGATGGGTAAGGAGGAAATTTTGGGAAAAAGGGGGGGGGGGGGGGGAGGGGGTAGATATAAAAGGTAAGTGGCCCATCCATTTTGGGTGCAATTTAAAAAAGTGTATTAAATTTGATAAGATATTCTTTAAGGGTTAATAAACCCCATCAGAGCACATAATAAAAGGTTTAATAACAATACTCTAAATTTGGTAGTGTTATCATTTGCTTTGCCTTTTTTTTTTTTTTTTCGCGATTGCACAAGGGATATTTTCGACAAGAAAGCAGTAATTTCTGGCCCTTTTTATAATTTCTTTGACAATGCTTCTTATGGTGGTGTCCAACAATAGTCAATAGCAAATTTTACTTTAGAAAGTTCTTTAAGATGTCCCAAATTTGGGGGCGTGATTTCAGAAATCATAGAAGGGTTCTGTGGTATCCAAACTTTCATCAGGTAATTTGCTAAAAATCAGGGTCGAGGAAAATCATCTTTATGAAAAACGACAAACCCCCTCTGGGGGAGAGTCATTCTTTGAGCCCTGTAGGTGGGTATTGAGGGTGTAATCGGTGGTATTTTACTTTATAGGATGTTCTCATCTGGCATGTATAGTTCTTGCATTGATAAATTTTGTTTTTTTTTTGGGTGTCAAGGCGAAATTTTATGGCGTAATATTTTGTTGTGGTGTAAATCTGCCTTTTTAAACCCTTGTCTCCCTCCGGGTATCGGTAATAAAGCAAAAGAGCCTATTCGGCCCCTTTTAAACCGTGCATGTTGGTCTTTTTGTTAATGACGGGGACACAAGGGTTTCGGTATAGGTCTTATTACATTTTATACAGATGTTTTTGACTTTGAGGGGCTTGAGAATCGAAAGAGTCTCTAAACGCTTGGCGGTTTTGATTTTTTTAGTTCAGGGGAGTTATGGAGCAGCCTGTCTATTTCATATCCCGATTTGTTGGGGGTTTCAAAGGGCTACAGGTTTTACCTCGAGGGAGTCCCCCCCTTTATCTCGAGGGTTTGAGAAAAAAAATCCTATCGGAACAAGGACCTTGCGGGATTGTCGTAATTCTCCATTCTTCTCCCAAATTTAGTTTCGCGAATTTCAATATTATTTTTCTAGACCTTTCTACTTGTTTTTTTCCTGTTACTGGAGTTGAGAGCGAATGAAAAAACATCATCGAAAACTGTGTCCAATTGTGTTTTAAAACTCGGTTGAGGAAGTCATTCACATAAATTTTAAACAAAGGGGCTAAGAAAAGAACCTTGTGGGACACCAGCGGTGGGTAAAAAAGGTTCTGTCGACTTCCTAAAAGGGTGGGAATGTTTTTTTCTTTGAGTTAAGAAATTAAATTACCGAAAAAAGTCCAGTTAGGGTCTGGGGTCAATGATTTGATAAAGGGCCCACATCCCATAAGCTATCAAAGCTTTTTAAACATCTCTGGGCAATTAAGAAAGATTGCCCCTGTTTTAGACTTGCTACAGTGCAAAATCACATTTATTGCTTTGGTACCCCCATGTGTTCTAAAGCTATTCAACCTTTCGAAATAGAACATTGGAACACTCCACACACAAGAAACAACCCCCGACAGCCACAAACATCAGACACTCTTCCCCTCCCCCAAAAACTCACACTCCTTTTCACCAACACAGACTTTAAAACCTCCTCAGACACCTTCCCCCAAGGGGCCCGGGTCCCTCTGGCCTAAACCATATTATCCTGAAAAACCTTCCGATCTATCATACTGCCTAACAAACCCCCTCAATGCCTCCCTTGCCTCTGGATACTTCCCCTTTCCCCCTTCAAAGCTGCTACTGCATCCTCCTTCTAAAACCCCAAAAAAACCACTCTGACCAAAAAACTATGCCCTATCAGCCTCCCCGAAACTTTAGGAAAACTCTTTTAAAAACTATTAATCATCGCCTTCGCAGATACCTGGGCTAATTCTCTTCTTTTAGAGGCCAGTTTTGGCTTCAGAAACACGATCCCACGGATGCCATTAACATCATTCTCAACTACACCAAAAAAACACAAAAAAAAGAAACAGGACAGCCCGGGGTTTCAAAAACGTTGGGTTAAGCCCCGGCTCTATTCTACGACTAAGAACACTCCTCTCCACACTATTCTTTGTCTGTCCCGTCTTCCCCGCTCTTTCCCCTTTGGGGGTCTTTCCTGAACTTTCGTTCGTTTCTTACTTCACTTTATATTGTTTTTAACAACGGAACAAGCCTTTCCCAACTGGGGGCTGACCACCTCAAAACTTTGGGGGATGGGCTTTTTCACGTCTTTAAGTTCTTCCTTCTATCAAATTTTTGTACTCGACTGAAGAACCTATTTGGGGAGGCGAAAGTTCGAAAAAAAGATACCTAACGTTGCATATGTGCTTACCTAACTATAATCCATCCCAGCCACGAGAACCGAACGTTTCGCCCACACTCGCCGTGCTAACTTGCTATCATCCACCACTCGACCCCTGTCCATGAAAAGGAAAAAAATACTGCACAAAATGTTGCAGTGATGGGCACAACTACAAGGAATGTTCCACACCAATACCTCCCCTACCTGCCCCAATTGCAAGGATCTCACCACCCTTGCAGCCCAAAAACCCTCTTCGTAAAGAAGTCCTGACCAAAAAATTATCGCTGAAACCAAGAAAAGCAACAACAAATCACCATCTATCACTATTCCAAAATTCAATTGATACAACAAAAAACCTTCAAGACAAAACAACCATCCTCACCCACTTTGCACCTTGCTCTTCCCGACCCCCTGCCCCCCCAAGGTCCTACTGCAGATGTATGCCCACCTTGCCAAAGCTGCAACCTGGGTCCTTCAAAACAACAATCAACGAACTGTTTCGCCCAACACATGCCAAGCTTCAACTTCCCAACACACCACCATTCCCGACCTCCTCAAGTTATACTGCACCGAAAAATTTTCCCCCCCATAGGGCTATCCGTCTCCACCCAGAACCCCCGCCACCGCTATACCCCGTCACACGCCACCCCCCCCAAAAAGCCCCAACTGGCCCATGCTCCCAGCCTCCTTCAACACAATCACAGAAAACGAACGGAACAAGAGTATTAGAGCAACCCCAGACGAAAGAAGAAAAAATCATCGAAGAGACACAGAAGAAAGCGGCCTTTCTGTGGAAAATTTTTAATTTTTTCCCAAAAAAAGGCCTAATAGGTGTTTTATGTGCCCATATGAGTCAAAATGTATTTTTAAAATAGAGTAAACCAAAGAGTTTTTCCCTTGGCGCCGGGATTTACCGGGGCGTGGCGGGTTTGTTTGAAGGGGGAGAGGAAACTGGCAAAGCATGGAACCACGAAATTTGCATTCCGGGGGGCCTAAAAATTAAAATAGGCCTCTTTCGTAATAGGAAGGTCGTAAAATGTTCCCCGGGGAAGTGAGGGGTCGTGATTTTCGGGACCACGGAATAAGGGGGTAAAGTGAGTAAATAAGGGGAGGGGAAACCGTGGGTGACTGACGCGTCGTCCGGGCTGTGTCCCGGGGGAAAATACCCTTGGTTTAATCATCACTCATGGGCCCAGATCAATGGATGATCTCAAATGTGTATAATAATTAGAGCCTTTAAATCGTCTTGTGAATTGTAATGTAATTAATGATAAAACGCTAAGTTAAGGAAGCTAAGCGAAATAACGTTTGCCCGATAACCGTAGACCCTTTTTCCCCCGGACAAGGAAAGTGAAGCTCCTTGGTCAGATTTTTAAAGGGGGAAAAACCAACGGATCCTCGCCCTGCTGGAATGAAAACCCGTGTCGGTGTAGCAGGACACGAAAAAGGAGAGGTGAATGGGGAAATGGGGAGTATCAATCCCCCACATTTAAGTAACCCTTCTAGTTATAACAAGCATATGGGCCATTTGTTTTAAATGTTGTAATTGTAGGTTATGAGTGACCAGCTACATCAAGTGACCCCCAAGAACTCTGGTAAGGGGTGGGGATTATGAAAAAATTTTTTTCCTTGTGGATATACCAGGTGTATCCTCCCCCCCCCCCCTTCATTCAGTAAACTAATTAATCAACATCCCAATTAAATTGAAACCCCGTATTTGGGGTGCTACCAATCCTACGGGCCGGATAGAATGGATAAGATTGTGGGTGAGGGGACCATTTGCCGCGCCCAGGGGGGGGAAGTTTTCTCACATGTCTACACGGGGGGACCGGTAAACAATATGATTGTCCCCCAAGAGTTTACGGTAGTATATAATGTTAGGTACACGGGTAAGCACCCAGAAAATTTCCATATCTGCCCGTTGGTCCTCGAAAACCCAATGCAATCATAAAAAATTAATTAAATTTAATTACTTAATAATTAAGTGACTGTTTTAAAGGAAAGTGGGGTGTAGGGTGCACGATTTAATCGATCGTGTGATGGATAAAATTTAGCCCAATAAATTGCTAAACATGGGTTAGGATTTAAACAAGAGAAAGTGCAAAAATTATCTTAAAGGGTCTATTTAAAGTATATAATGGGGGATTTTTAATTCCCTACCAGGGCTGGGTTGGGAAGTTAGTGCGACTGGCAGTCCATGGATGCCAAAGCAAAGAAAGCGTCACTACAAGTCGAAGGGGTCTGTTACAAATCATACAAGAAGTGTTGGGAGTTAATGAACAAGAAACGGTAAACCCCTATAAATTTAAAAGCTACACCTAATGCCTTAGAAAATAGACTGAGTCATTAGATTGGGGTTTAAAGACATGAAAAATGCTAAAAATTGTGCAAATGATGCTGAAAGGGGCGGCTGCGGGATAAAACATTATGAAGGGGAAAGGACAACATTGTGCCTGAAAACTAAGGGGGGGGGGGGGGGGGTTTTGGGAAAGGTAAAGGGTGAAACAATGTTGTTGGTCAACCTGAAGGAAAGCGGGGCGTCACCAAAACCCCAAAATATTAGCCTGTGTTTAACCCGGGAAACACTGGGGGATTTTGGGTCTATCTTTAAGCGCGTACATGATAGGAGTGATCTTGCAAGTGTTACCAAATTATGCTATTTAAAGGGACAAGTAAGGGGAGATGCGCATTTTTCTCAACAAGCTTTCCCAAATGTAGATGACTCCAAATGAGGCGTTGACTTGTTGGAGGCACTTACGGAACTTGGAGCAAAGTGCTGATAGTATAATTTGGCAAATTTTGAAGACCCAGATCAAAACCGCAACAGCTTCCAAAATTTGGATCAAACTAGAAAGCACCTTAAGCCCTTTGAGAATAAAAATGATCTGGAGGGAGAAAGAGTTTTTGGTTGGTGCCTTGTT
Organism: Cherax quadricarinatus; assembly: GCF_026875155.1. Classification (NCBI taxonomy): domain Eukaryota; kingdom Metazoa; phylum Arthropoda; class Malacostraca; order Decapoda; family Parastacidae; genus Cherax; species Cherax quadricarinatus. The sequence continues at coordinate 6,109 of NW_026464921.1, forward strand.
TTCAGAAAAAAAAGAACCACAAGACCATAAGTGGGTTACTAACAGATTAAAAGGGTTACTTCGGTTGGGAAGAAAAGGTGGGACGCAAGAGCTAATTGTCCAACGCGACCCCCCAACCCTTTTCCTCTGGAATCCCAGGGCTACAGACCCCAGTGAAAACCTGCCAAGTTCCACAAAGGAAACCTTATCCTAAAAACAATAATCCAACCACTACTACACGGGTTACGTGGGCATACAAGTGACAGGTGCCAGTTTAGGGGTTCTCCCCCCCAACAAGAGGGGGAAGTACACAATAAGGGTACCCAGTTGATAAGAGGTCGGCAAAAAAGGGAAAAATTGTATCTTCTGCAACGGTACCATTTCTCAAAGAACTGTAAGCCATAATTCGGGGGATGTAAGGGGAAAAGATTGAAGAGCTTGCTGATGAAACGGGTTCTAGGAAATCAATGTAAGGGATTCCCGTGCTAATTTGCCAGGGTTTATCAGGTAAAAAGGGAAACACCACATAGCTAGTGAAAGGGCAGACAATCGAATGTGGTAACAATTACTGATAGTGATAATAACCCCCACACAGATACCCACGAAATTGCAGTAACGTGGGTAGAGGGCCCTAGCTGAGGTAGCTTTCCTGTGTTGGATGTGGGATTAATGTAAACGGCGAAAAAATCCAAAACTGTAACCATTACTGGACAGGGATCAAACGTCCCTTCATAAACGTAACTGCCTTAAGGGTTTGAAGGTACAAAGGGATCCTGCTATTCAAGACGGCTTTCTCTCGAATAAAAGGGCCCCAGTCAACGACACTTTTTTATGTAACTTCCGGCTGAGCAATGAGAGAAAATTATTAATCCCGAAATTTGTGAAAAGGCTCCCAGAAAAAATATTACAATAGGGCGGGGAAACGCACTGAAGGCTTTCGAGAAAGGAAATTTGGCCCCTTCGGGTTAAATAATGTTCGGGGGGCCAATAGATTTTGAAGGTAGTGCCATTATGCCCCCTTTGTAAAGGGTATGACAAAGAAATGGGGAGTCACCCTTCAAAGGGGACCGCAGGGGGTCACTTGATGTAGGCGGGCTTCCTCGTACCGATAAGGGAATGACTGGGGAACCATAAATACGTTACGGTGTGTCTTACCATGGGGTTAAACCCGGGAAAATATACTTCAATAGGGATGAATTTGCCCTGGAAAAATTAGGGAAAAATGGAAGAAGGGATCAATTAAATGAAAAAGTCCAGATGTTTCCCCTTTATCAAGAACAATACCAAGGATTTAAAATTTTGAACGGGGACAATACTGGGTGAGACTTCCGGGGAAAGCTGAACCTCCAGACCCCCAAACAAATTTACGGATGGCGTATGGACAATTTAAAAGGTCACCCACGAATTGAGCAAGACACCAGAACTGTTTTTACTGCTTCATATATAATTAATGACAGTTAAAAAATAAATTCAAGAGGGGGTACCTCCCGAGCAAACCCAGATTTTTGGTCACATTTGCCACACCCCCGGAGGAAAAAGGATTCTAAGACCACTCCCTGAGGGTTGTGTTTAATGTATCCCGGGGTAATAAAAGGACCTAGTTTGAATGAGTTTTATGACAGGTCCCCGTTGACGGAAAAAACTGGGGGAAAATACATTAAACTTCAGGTTAAGAAATTTTGCCTTACGGCAGACAAATAAAACTTTCCTGAGAGTGGGCGCTGGAGGCGACCGGGATTGCACTAGGTTCTTAGGCCCGAGAATCCAGGACCCACTTAGCCCCTGAAGACTTTCGCTTCGGGGGTATTGTTTTTTGGGGCTACCTCCCGTCCCCTTTTACTCCCGCAAAGATAAATGCCCCTTAAGCGTACGGGGGTACAGTGGGGTAATGGGTAAACAATTTTATGTGGACAAATTTCCGGGGGTGGTTACTGAAGAGGGAAAAAAGCATATACGCAGGGGCTAATGAAATAATGCAAGGTGCAAATATCCCCGAGGGAAGGGAAAAGTAATTGTCCCTTTAAGAGTTTCAAAAAAAAAAACAACCCGGAGTTGAAGTGCCAAAAAATTTGTAAAAGGCTGGGGCTGACTTGGGACACAAGGGGAACTTTTATCTTTAAAATCTAAGACTACAGCATGCCCAAAAATTAACCAAAAGGTCTTGCTTTCAGAAGTTTCAAAATGCTTTCGTCCCCTAGGGTTAGTGTCTCCCTTTCCATAAGAAAAATTTTTATACAAAACATGGAAGCTTTAAATGGCTTGGGATGAAACCCAAACCCGGGAAAAATTTTTGAAAGGTGGGAAGAACTAAAAGGGGAAATTAAAATTTTCCCAATGTTTAAGTTCCCCCCAAAGTGGCCATAAGATGGAAAAAGTACTCCCATTTTTTTCGATGCTTTGAAAATTTCATATGGGGCAGTCGCTTACCTTCAAATTTAAAAAGGGCCCTTTCTCTATTATTTTAAAGGGTAAGGGGGCCCAATCAAAACCCACCCTTTCCTCAGTTTGGGAAATTTAAAGGCCATTTATGTAGTGTCAAATTGCCCCAATTATATAAAAAATAAATTGCGAGAGTAAATACAGCGCCCCCGTAATTTGGTCTGATAACGAGGTTATCCTTACAAGGTTTGTAATGGTAACAGAAGAGTGTAGTACAAAACAGAGTCGCTGAAATCAAACAAATGCGGAGAAATATAACAGTTTGGGGCAGCATAGTTAACCCTTTAATCACATTTCCGGGGGAGAGAACCCAGCGACTTTTTGTCTCGGGCTTGAATTAGAAAAAAAAGTGAGTGTTTTTCGGGTTTAAAGGGGCCCAATTGGCTGGTGGACAAAAATTTAACTGGGCCCGTGCAAAAGGCACATATTGCCCTTTCGAAATTACGGGGAGCACCGCTCCCCCATTTTGTCCCTCCTTACCATTGATATAACAGGTATTCTTCCTTACCCTAAACGATTAGTGTGACCAGGTTAGTGTTTTTAAATTTTTAAGTAAAATGAAATCTCACATAATTTTCCCCCTCCCCCGAAATCTGGTACAGAGGGTAAAAAAAAACCCACAGGTGAGTTAAATTTTAGAGGGGCGGAAAAATTGTGAAAGGCCAATAAAAAAAGTGGGCTGTATTTTGAGGTATTAATTAGGTGCAAGCAGTTACAAAAGCTGAATTGGGGGGAAAATGCTAAGCACCTATTTCCCGCCCAAAACTCATCACCGACAACCTTGTTTTCTTTAAAGCCCTAATAACGTGATGCACGTGGGGTCAGGGGAAACCCTTTAAAATGTATTTGGGAAAAAACCCTTCTGGATTCCACAAGGGTGGCAAAGTGTAAAAGGGGTTTTCAAGTCGTGTGTAAAATTTTCCCGGGTGGATCCAGAACCCCCATTACCCGGCCCCCACCATTGCCCAAGGAACGCGTGCATTGGTAAAACCATTTTTGTGTGACCGGAGTGGACAAGTGGGCCCAAACATTTTTGAAGGGACTTCAATGGGGCCCCCTTGAAGTGTATGATGTCTATTTATTGTACAGCTATAGGGCTGTTTACTAGAAATGGCTCAGGACTTGTTGCGAACAGTTCTCGCGTTCCGGGGAAAATTTGCAGCTAGACGTCCTGTCCAAAATTGATATCTCAGAAATGCCACCAAATTTTTTAGCGGGTCCAAAACTTGATTAAATTAAAAGAGTGGGGTTACAGGCTTTGTTGACCCACGGGGTTTGTCTGGAAAATTACTCCCAAGCCCCTTGCGGGAGGACTGACGAAAAAATGAAGGTACAGTGAAAAGATGCTTTGAAGGTGCACACAGGAAGAGAATTGATTTGGGGGAGTTCCGGGCGTGTTGGGGGAGGCAGGAATCGAGTGAACAACGCCTCTGTCTACATGAGCGCACTCCCACGGGGGTACTGACTCCCTCTCACCTAATATTGGACAAAGGTTGAAGCTGCACCTATCTATAGGTAATCCCGAGGGAAGTGAGAGGATTACATAACGTGACTGTTTTGGGGTACAAGTTAAGATGTTAAATAAAGGGAATTATTCATTGGTCTGATGGTGGCGAAGAATATTTCTTTTCACTCGGAACACTTTTATGGTGCACCAGAGGCAGTAAACCGACAGAAAATTAACCAGGTGACATTGTGTTAAAATTTATACTGAAAAACTCGAACATGTGGCCTCTGGGGAAGGTAGTTTCATTTTACCAGATGCACAAGGGGTTGTCAGAAACGTCAAAGTTTATGCGTGGTCAGAAAAATTTTGGTACCCTTAATAATTAATTCCCTTAGAATTAAATGGGTTTAAAACCGTGCAGATGGAAACCTAAGGGGAAAGTGACCAGTGATATTGAAGCACTGACCGGGGGAAAAGCAAAAAGAAACTGTAGTAAGACCCCTAGGGAAAAAAGCAGCGAATCTAGAGAGGGGGAATTGTCTCCTGGGGAAGACGCAATTTAAATCGTCTACAACGACTTCCGCCCGGCGCAGGTGAAATTTTTAAATTTTTTCCGAAACTATAGCGCCTAATAGGTTTTTTTAGGGCCCCGTTGATAAAAAATGTTTTGAAATGAGTAGAACCAAGAGTTCCCTTGCGCATGCCGGATGTGCCGGGGGCAGGGCGGGTTTGTTTTGAAGGGGGAGGGGAACGGCAAAGCAGGGAAACCCACGAATTCTTTTCACGCGGCCAAAGGGATTAATATGGGCCCTCTTTTTCGAAAAGGGAAAGGTGTAACTGTGTAGGATCGGGTCCTGGGGGGGAGAGCAGCAGGAAATACTGCAACCTTAGGGGCCCTTAACAACAACAACTTTTTGGTGTGTTCATGGGCCCCAAACACTTGGTGGTGTTTCTCCCCCACTTTTCCTTTTATCGCGATGCAGATTCTGGTGGTTTTTAAAATGGCCTGTATTTAAAATTTTTTCTCTTACATATGCAAGCTCACCATCCCTGTAGAAGATTATAATGTACTAGTCATTAATTTTGTTTTGCAGAATACTATGAAGTTCTATGTTCAATAAAGCCTAGAGATAAGGCCGTTTTCTACACAACAATTTATTAACATGAACCGGGCTCCCTGGTGGGATCCTCGCAGACTAATCACAACATGCGCTTTTACTGAAACCTGGAGGCTGACTTGACCCAGCTTATCAACGCTGCCGGGAATGGAAGCAGGGTTTTAAGATTTTCAAAAACCCTTTTTGGGGACCCCTTTCCTAAAAAAAGATCAGATAAACTAAGCTGCTCATCAATTTGTGTCACCTAAGATATATAGGCATTTCTGAGTGAAAATCCCTACAAATGCTATAAAAACCCCCAAAGTCTCTATATTAAACCTACAAATAAATCTTTTGCACGCTACCCCTTTGCAACTCGCCGCCAGAATTTGATGGTCCTTAGAGGAATACTTTAAAGCACTGAAAATTTTAGGAAAGGCTGTCATTTTCCAGCAGGACAGCTGCTCATTTTGGAGATCCATCAGGGATGTTTTTTATCAGGGGGCCCTAAATCACCAAAAAAAGGCAGCGTTTATTGGAGAAAAAAACTCTCGACTTAGCCGCTCCTTTGACCAGGAAAGAGCCTAGATTCACCCCAAAGAATTCTAAGTATACAGTACCACCACCCCTTTCGAGTGGTAAGTGCTGCAATTCCTGCCCAAAGCTCTTGCAATGAAGTTACGGGGGAACCTGCCCAGTGACAGCACAGCAGGTGGTGTGTTTCTTTTTGGGGTTTTTCAAGCATCCAGGGCCCAAAAGTTCCTGCTCGTGAAGAAATGTGCCTAAATGCCCCAAAGAAAAGGGCACTTTGCTAAAGTAGTGTGCTAATGCACAACAAAACTAGTGCCTCCAACATTCCAGGATCAGCGATCTAGCAAAAAGTGACTTTGCGGCTACTCCCAAAATTTCCTTCAAAGGGGAGTTGTGAAAGTATTCATCAAAGGAACAAAGAGATGGCTTATTGATAGTGGGAGCTCAAGGTTTCATCAACCTTTACTTAGTTAAACGCTCTCCTTGTCTAATCACTCATCAGGTACCGTTTCCATGGCATCAAAATCTCTTCTATTTAACCTTAGGGGGGGAAGGTAAACTCAGAGTTAATGGAAAAGGGTTATCAAAATGTACATTTAGCTATTTTGCCCAACTGTGCTCGATTTATCCTTGGTCAGGACTTTCAAACGCATGGATGTCACCTTTAAAATATGGGGGTGAACGCCTCCTTTTTGTCTGTGGACTTTGCACTTTAAAGGGGGACCCACCAAAGCTGTTTGCAAATCTTACCGCGATTGCCTCCCATATCACTAAGTCACGCCGATTCTTATGAGGATCGGTTTCTTGAGAAAAAAACTCAGAGGTGCTGAAGGAGGTATTATAGAACCGAGTGATTCCCTTGGGGGCACAGGTTTTGTTGTTAAAGATGGGTTTTAGGAAACGGGGACGGCTACGTTACTCTGAGACCAAAACAAATTTACATTCTTTATGGGTACCCTTACCTCGAAAGCGATACAGTGAAAAAATTGCTCAGTACTACGTGTTTGCACAATGATCTGCAGAGTGCCTTCATCAGTCCCCATAAGGGAAAGAAAAAACCCATACACAGCGTTTCAGGCTAGTGATGGGGCCCGATCAGTTTACCCGAGCCCTTTTAAGTCACCAATGGGGGGGCCTCTTCCAACAATTTTGGATTCACTCATTCAGGAAGAGAACTCATGGAACCTCCGGTATTTAGATAAGTTTTCCCTTTGTGGCAAGCCCCCCGGAGGAACATGTGCAAACCTGTAAGTTTTTTGGAAACCGCCAAGAAGAAAAATTCAGTTTTCAATGAAAAAGTGCACTTTTCAACTAAAAAGGCTTAGCACCTTTGGTTAGTATGGAAGAGGGTTTAATATTTCCCCGACCCTGAACGAACACCTCACGGGGGCTTCCATGCCCAAGACAAAAAAAACACCCGAAGCTCTTGGCCCTTTTTTTTAACCACAAGGATCTACAACTATTCAATTTAAAATCCGCCATTTGGGGAACCCCTTTTGGACAAAGGAAGCAGAAGCCGCTTTTTTTTACCCTAAAAGGAATGAAAACTCAGTTTTCAACCATTTATGATCCCCACCCTCGAAGTGGGAAACGGGTGCTCACATTCATTGCGCAGTCTTATTCAGGCAGGACGACCATAGCCTTCTTTTCGAGACTTTTAAAGGGTCAGAGAAATGTTAGCGCTGGAAAAGGAAGCCCCGGAACTAGAACGTTTGCCACGGAGGGGTATTTAAAGGTAGCATTTTTCCCTAAGGACTGACCAAAGGCCGTATTAATTTCACAAGAGGGACAAAAATAAGATAAAGAATGACAAATATTTTCCTGGGGATGGAACACGTGTTTGG
>NW_026464922.1:0-14266 GCF_026875155.1 Cherax quadricarinatus
GGACAGCTCCCCAGCTTCCCATTACTGTCTCCAGGACAGCATCTCCAGCTTCACCATTACTGTTCCAGGACAGCACCTCCAGCTTCACCATTACTGTCTCCCAGGACAGCACCTCCAGCTCCCCATTACTGTCTCCCAGGACAGCACTATCAGCCCCCCATTTACTGACTACCAGGACATCATCTCCAGCCTTACAGTTTCTGACTACATGGCCAGTATCAAGGGCAGTACCATTCAGCCCGGACTTTTTATGTTCCCATCTGTTGTAGAAAGCTTCCAGGTTTTCTATGAAAGCAGCTTTGATGTTGACCTCTTTTAATACCCTTGTGATTTTAGTCCACAGATTTATCTCATTTGGGCATACCCAAAAACACTTCCCTGTTTTAATACTGCTTGTAGCTAGTTCTTGGATATCTGCACAAGGGGCGTGACACCAATTTCCACAGAAATGACAATTTATGCATGTGGAAGCCCGTTTGTTTGACTGACCACAGACTACACACAGCTTCATAATGATTTGAATGGTTGATTTACTGCAATTCTACTAGCAACCTCTTGAATATTCTATTAATAACCTGCTAGGTGGTGCACAACGAAACCGTTTGAAACCAGTCCAGGGTTCGGACCAGTCAAATGTTCGGACCAGTCAAGGGTTCGGACCAGTCTATCTGATCTGATCAGTGGGTCACTTATTTAAACCATACTGGTCGGTGATTTGAGCTAACACATGAAGGATCTACTGGAAATTTCATAAATTTGCTTGTAACAGATAGGTGAACTATAGGTATGTAGATATAAATCCATATGTATTCCTGTTAACCCCTTGGAGCCTAGTTCCTAGGCCTTTTGTGTATCCATATGCTCTCGCGCTACCGTCCACAGGATGGATATGGGGTGCACAATAAACTAGCCACTTCGGTGGCAAAATCTAAATCTAAAAAAATCTAGTATGTCATTGGTGTCGGCTAGACCTGTATATCTTGTACATGTACTTGCAGTAATGAAGATATACCTCTGTATGTGTGCACAAATTAAAAAATAAATAAATAAATAAATAAATATCAACGTCTCTCCAGAGAAAGGCACTTCTGAATTAGTTTTTTCTTTAACAACTATCACCTCAAGAGGAACCATGGTTAAGTTAATGTCCTCTGATGGTGCCTGTGGCATAACTGACTCATCATTCACTGTAGGTCCTGTGTACCTAACTCATCATTCACTGTAGTAGGTCCTGTGCACCTTACTCATCATTCACTGTAGTATGTCCTGTGCACCTAACTCATCATTCACTGCGGGTAGGTCCTGTGCACCTAACTCATCATTCACTGTAGGTAGGTCCTGTGCACCTAACTCATCATTCACTGTAGTAGGTCCTGTGCACCTTACTCATCATTCACTGTAGGTAGGTCCTGTGCACCTAACTCATCATTCACTGTAGGTAGGTCCTGTGCACCTAACTCATCATTCACTGTAGTAGGTCCTGTGCACCTTACTCATCATTCACTGCGGGTAGGTCATGTGCACCTAACTCATCATTCACTGTAGGTAAATCCTGTGCACCTAACTCATCAGAGTACGTAGGTCCTGTGCACCTAACTCATTATTCACTGCAGGTAGGTCCTGTGCACCTAACTCATCATTCACTGCAGGTAGGTACTCTGCACTTAACTCATTATTCCCCGTAGGTAGGTCCTGTGCACCTAACTCATCATTCACTGTAGGTAGGTCCTGTGCACCTAACTCATCATTCACTGTAGGTAGGTACCCTGCACTTAACTCATTATTCACTGTAGGTATGTACTGTGCACTTAACTCATTATTCACTGTAGGTAGGTACTCTGCACTTAACTCATCGTTCAATGTAGGTAGGTCCTGTGCACCTAACTCATCATTCACTGTAGGTAGGTCCGGTGCACCTAACTCATCATTCACTGCAGGTAGGTCCTGTGCACCTAGCTCATCATTCACTGTAGGTAGGTATTACCTGGAGTTTACCTGGAGAGAGTTCCGGGGGTCAATGCCCCCGCGGCCTGGTCTGTGACCAGGCCTCCTGGTGGATCAGAGCCTGATCAACCAGGCTGTTGCTGCTGGCTGCACGCAAACCAACGTACGAGCCACAGCCCGGCTGATCAGGAACTGACTTTAGGTGCTTGTCCAGTGCCAGCTTGAAGACTGCCAGGGGTCTGTTGGTAATCCCCCTTATGTGTGCTGGGAGGCAGTTGAACAGTCTCGGGCCCCTGACACTTATTGTATGGTCTCTTAACGTGCTAGTTACACCCCTGCTTTTCATTGGGGGGATGGTGCATCGTCTGCCAAGTCTTTTGCTTTCGTAGTGAGTGATTTTCGTGTGCAAGTTCGGTACTAGTCCCTCTAGGATTTTCCAGGTGTATATAATCATGTATCTCTCCCTCCTGCGTTCCAGGGAATACAGGTTTAGGAACCTCAAGAGCTCCCAGTAATTGAGGTGTTTTATCTCCGTTATGCGCGCCGTGAAAGTTCTCTGTACATTTTCTAGGTCGGCAATTTCACCTGCCTTGAAAGGTGCTGTTAGTGTGCAGCAATATTCCAGCCTAGATAGAACAAGTGACCTGAAGAGTGTCATCATGGGCTTGGCCTCCCTAGTTTTGAAGGTTCTCATTATCCATCCTGTCATTTTTCTAGCAGATGCGATTGATACAATGTTATGGTCCTTGAAGGTAAGATCCTCCGACATGATCACTCCCACGTCTTTGACGTTGGTGTTTCGCTCTATTTTGTGGCCAGAATTTGTTTTGTACTCTGATGAAGATTTAATTTCCTCATGTTTACCATATCTGAGTAATTGAAATTTCTCATCGTTGAACTTCATACTGTTTTCTGCAGCCCACTGAAAGATTTGGTTGATGTCCGCCTGGAGCCTTGCAGCGTCTGCAATGGAAGACACTGTCATGCAGATTCGGGTGTCATCTGCAAAGGAAGACACGGTGCTGTGGCTGACATCCTTGTCTATGTCGGATATGAGGATGAGGAACAAGATGGGAGCGAGTACTGTGCCTTGTGGAACAGAGCTTTTCACCGTAGCTGCCTCGGACTTTACGCTGTTGACGACTACTCTCTGTGTTCTGTTAGTGAGGAAATTATAGATCCATGGACCGACTTTTCCTGTTATTCCTTTAGCACGCATTTTGTGCGCTATTACGCCATGGTCACACTTGTCGAAGGCTTTTGCAAAGTCTGTATATATTACATATGCATTCTTTTTGTCTTCAAGTGCATTTAGGACCTTGTCGTAGTGATCCAATAGTTGAGACAGACAGGAGCGACCTGTTCTAAACCCATGTTGCCCTGGGTTGTGTAACTGATGGGTTTCTAGATGGGTGGTGATCTTGCTTCTTAGGACCCTTTCAAAGATTTATATGATATGGGATGTTAGTGCTATTGGTCTGTAGTTCTTTGTTGTTGATTTACTGCCCCCTTTGTGGAGTGGGGCTATGTCTGTTGTTTTCAGTAACTGTGGGACGAACCCCGTGTCCATGCTCCCTCTCCATAGGATGGAAAAGGCTCGTGATAGGAGCTTCTTGCAGTTCTTGATGAACACAGAGTTCCATGAGTCTGGCCCTGGGGCAGAGTGCATGGGCATGTCATTTATCGCCTGTTCGAAGTCATTTGGCGTCAGGATAACATCGGATAGGCTTGTGTTAATCAAATTTTGTGGCTCTCTCATAAAAAATTTATTTTGATCTTCGACTCTCAGTCTGGTTAGCGGCTTGCTAAAAACTGAGTCATACTGGGACTTGAGTAGCTCACTCATTTCCTTGCTGTCATCTGTGTAGGACCCATCTTGTTTAAGTAGGGGCCCAATACTGGACGTTGTTCTCGATTTTGATTTGGCATAGGAGAAGAAATACTTTGGGTTTCTTTCGATTTCATTTATGGCTTTTAGTTCTTCCGCGATTCCTGACTCCTAAAGGATTCTTATAGCTTAAGTTCGATGCTTGCTATTTCTCTGACCAGTGTCTCCCTACGCATTTCAGATATATTGACCTCTTTTAGCCGCTCTGTTATTCTTTTCCGTCGCCTGTAAAGGGAGCGCCTGTCTCTTTCTATTTTACATCTACTCCTCCTTTTTCTTAGAGGAATAAGCTTGTGCAAACATCGAGTGCCACCGAGTTAATCTGTTCTAGGCATAAGTTGGGGTCTGTGTTGCTTAGTATATCTTCCCAGCTTATATCGGTTAGGAATTGGTTTACTTGGTCCCACTTTATGTTTTTGTTATTGAAGTTGAATTTGGTGAATGCTCCCTCGTGACTAATCTCATTATGTCGGTCTGGGGCTCCACGCATACATGTCTGAACCTCAATTATGTTGTGATCTGAGTATATTGTTTTTGATATGGTGACATTTCTTATCAGATCATCATTGTTAGTGAAGATGAGGTCTAGTGTATTCTCCAGTCTAGTAGGCTCTATTATTTGCTGGTTTAAATTGAATTTTGTGCAGAGATTTAAAAGCTCGTGTGAGTGTGAGTTTTCATCAGAGCTGCCTACTGGTGTTATTACTGCAACAATATTATTTGCTATATTCCTCCATTTTAGGTGCCTAAGTTGAAATCCCCCAGGAGCAAGATGTTGGGTGCAGGAGCTGGAGATTTTCCAGACAGTGGTCAATTTTTAACAGCTGTTCTGGAATTGCTGGGTGTGCATCCGGAGGCTTGTAGACTATCCAATGACTAGGTTTTGGTTCTCGACATTTACTGCTAAACTTCCACTACATCATTTGAGGCTTTAAAGCAGTTCTGTGCAACCAAGTGACTCTGAAATGTACAGGCCACCCCCCCCCTTTTGCCTGTTCACTCTGTCACATCTGTTACTATGCACTTAACTCATTTTTTACTGGTAGGTCCTGTGCACCTAACGCTTCATTTACTTAGGTAGTCCTGTGCACCTAACTCATCATTCACTTTAGGTAGGTCCTGTGCCCTAACTCATCATTCCTGTAGGTAGGTCCTGTGCACCTTACTCATCATTCACTGTAGGTACGTCCTGTGTACCTAACTCATCATTCACTGTAGGTACGTCCTGTGCACCTAACGCATCATTTACTTTAGGTAGGTCCTGTGCACCTATCTCATCATTCACTGTAGGTAGATCCTGTGCACCTTACCGATCATTCACTGTAGGTAGGTCCTGTGCACCTAACTCATCATTCCTGTAGGTAGGTCCGGTGCACCTAACTCATCATTCACTGCAGATAGGTCCGGTGCACCTAACTCATCATTCACTGCAGGTAGGTCCTGTGCACCTAACTCATCATTCACTGTAGGTAGGTCCGGTGCACCTAACTCATCATTCCTGCAGGTTAGGTCCTGTGCACCTAACTCATCATTCACTGTGGTAGGTCCTGTGCCCCTAATTTTATCATTCACTGTAGGTAGGTCCGGTGCACCTAAACTCATCATTCACTGTAGGTGGCCCGGTGCACCTAACTATCATTCACTGTAGGTAGGTCCGGTGCACCTAACTCATCATTCACTGCAGATAGGTCCTGTGCACCTAACTCATCATTCACTGCAGGTAGGTCCTGTGCACCTAACCCCATCATTCATGTAGGTAGGCCCGGTGACCTAACTTATCATGACGTAGGTAGGTCGATGCACCTAACTCATCATTCACTGTAGGTAGGCCCGGTGCACCTGACTATCATTCACTGTAAGTAGGTCCGGTGCACCTAACTCATCATTCACTGTAGGTAGGTCCTGTGCACCTAATCATCATTCACTGTTATATAGGTCCTGTGCACCTTCTCATCTTTCACTGCAGGTAGGCCCTGTGCACCTAACTCATCATTCACTTTAGGTAGGTCCTGTGCCCCTAACTCATCATTCACTGCAGGTAGGTCCTGTGCCCCTAACTTCATTCACTGCAGGTAGGTCCTGTGCACCTAACTCATCATTCACTGTAGGTGGGTCCTGTTTACCTAACTCATCATTCACTGCGGGTTTGGGTCCTGTCCCACCTAAATCATCATTCACTGTAGGAGGTCCTGTGCACCTAATCATCATTCACTGTAGGTAGGCCCTGTGCACCAAAACTCATCATTCACTGTAGGTAGGCCCGGTGCACCTAATCATCATTCACTGTAGGTAGGTCCTGTGCACCTAATCATCATTCACTGTAGGTAGGCCAAGGTTTGCACCTAAATCATCATTCATGCAGGTAGGCCCTGGCACCTAATCATCATTCACTGTATATAGGTCCTGTGCACCTAACTCATCATTCACTTTAGGTAGGTCCTGTGCACCTAACTCATCATTCACTTTAGGTAGGTCCTGTGCACCTAACTCATCATTCACTGCAGGTAGGTCCTGTGCACCTAACTCATCATTCACTGCAGGTAGGTCCTGTGCACCTAACTCATCATTCACTGTAGGTAGGCCCTGTTCACTAATCATCATTCACTGCAGGTAGGTCCTGTTCCCTAATCATCATTCACTGCAGGTAGGTCCTGTGCACCTAACTCATCATTCACTGTAGGTAGGTCCTGTGCACCTAACTCATCATTCACTGTAGGTAGGTCCTGTGCACCTAACTCATCATTCACTGTAGGTAGGTCCTGTGCACCTAACTCATCATTCACTGTAGGTAGGTCCTGTGCACCTAATTTCATCATTCACTGTGGGGTAGGTCCTGTGCACCTAACTCTCATTCATGTTAGGTAGGTCCTGTGCACCTAAATCATCATTCATGTAGGTAGGTCCTGTGCACCTAATCATCATTCACTGTAGGAAGGTCCTGTGCACCTAACTCATCATTCACTGTAGGTAGGCCAGGTGCACCTAAATCATCATTCACTGCAGGTAGGTCCTGTGCACCTAACTCATCATTCACTGTAGGTAGGTAGGTAGGTAGGTTGTGATGGTTGCCGATATGACGCTTTCCAGGGCATAGTTCTAGCTGCTCAGTCAAATTATGTTCCAAATAGGGAAACCAGGTCAAACAAAAATGATCGTAAATTGATGAACAATAGATTAAAATATCTAATTGGTCAAAAGAGAGGCATATATAGGCAATTCAATAGAGGAGAGGGGCAATTAAGAAATTGATATATTCAGTTAAAGAGAGAAATAAAAAAAGGAATTAGAAAAGCAAAAGAGATTATGAGGTTAGAGTTGCAAGAGATTCGATGACTAACCCAAAAGGATTCTTTCAGGTATACAGAAGTATGATCAGGGACAAGATAGGCCCACTCAAAAGTTCCTCGGGTCAGCTCACTGACAGGGATAAGGAAATGTGTAGAAGTTTCAACACATACTTCCTCTCAGTTTTTACACAGGAGGATACCAGCGATATTCCGTAATGATAAATTATGTAGAACAGGACGATAATAAACTGTGCACGATTAGGGTCACAAGTGACATGGTCCTTGGGCAAATGAAAAATTTAAAAACCTAACAAATCCCAGGCCTGATGAACTGTATGCAAGGGTTCTAAAGGAATGTAAAGAGGAGCTTAGCAAACCTTTGGCTAATTCTTTTCAACATATCACTACAAACTGGCATTGTCCCAGATAAGTGGAAATGGCAAATGTTATACCTATTTTAAAAGCAGGTGACAGGCCCTTTCCTTCGAACTATAGACCAATAACCCTAACCTCCATATTGGGAAAATTTATGGAATCAATAATTGCCGAGGCAGTTCTTTAGCCACCTTGAGAAGCATAAATTAATCATCGAATTCAGCATTGGTTTTACAAAGGGGCTTTCCCTGCCTTACGAATTTATTAACTTTTTTCACTAAGGTATTTGAGGAGGTAGTCATGGTAATAAATTATGATTTTGTGTATTGGACTTCAGTAAGGCTTTTGACAGGGTCCCACATCAGAGACTATTGAGGAAAATTAAGGACATGGAATAGGAGGAGAATTTTTTTCCTGGATAGAGGCATGGTTGACAAATAGCGCAGAGAGTTTCCATAATTGGGGAAAATCAGAGTGGGGAAGCGTCACGAGCGGTGTTCCACAGGGGTCGTGTTGGGCCCCCTGCTGTTCACAATCTACATAAACGACATAGTGAGGGAAAAAGGAGAAATCCAGCAAGTTTGCCGATGACCCCAAAATAGGCCGTCGAATTCTTTCTGAAGAGGACATTAGAGCACTCCAGGAAGATTTGAGTAGACTGAGCAATGGTCGGAGAATGGCAGATGCATTTTAAATATAGAAAAATGCAAAGTTCTAAATGTTGGACAGGACAATAACCATGCCACATATAAACTAAATAATGTAGATCTTAATATTACGGATTGCGAAAAAGATTTAGGAGTTCTGGTTAGCAGTAATCTGAAACCAAGACAACAGTTTACCTGGAGTTTACTGGAGAGAGTTCCGGGGGTCAACGCCCCGCGGCCCGGTCTGAGACCAGGCCTCCTGGTGGATCAGAGCCTGATCAACCAGGCTGTTGCTGCTGGCTGCACGCAAACCAACATACGAGCCACAGCCCGGCTGATCCGGAACTGACTTTAGGTGCTTGTCCGTGCCAGCTTGAAGACTCCCAGGGGTCTGTTGGTAATCCCCCCTTTTGTGTGCTGGGGGCAGTTGAACAGTCTCGGGCCCCCGACACTTATTGTATGGTCTCTTAACGTGCTAGTGAAAACCCCCGCTTTTCATTGGGGGGATGGTGCATCGTCTGCCAAATCTTTTGCTTTCGTAGTGGGTGATTTTCGTGTGCAAGTTCGGTACTAGTCCCTCTAGGATTTTCCCGGTGTATATAATCTGTATCTCTCCCTCCCGCGTTCCCGGGAATACAGGTTTAGGAACCTCAAGCGCTCCAATAATTGAGGGGTTTTATCTCCGTTATGCGCGCCGTGAAAGTTTTTCTGTACATTTTCTAGGTCGGCAATTTCACCTGCCTTTAAAGGTTTCTGTTAGTGTGCAGCAATATTCCAGCCCAGATAGAACAAGTGACCTGAAGGTGTCATCATGGGGTTGGCCTCCCTAGTTTGAAGGTTCTCATTTATCCATCTGTCATTTTTCTAGAAGATGCGATTGGGTACAGTGTTATGGTCCTTGAAAGGGGAGATCCTCCGACATGATCACTCCAGGTCTTTGACGTTTGGGGTTTCGCTCTATTTTGTGGCCAGAATTTGTTTTGTACTCTGATGAAGATTTTAATTTCCTCATGTTTACCATATCTGAGTAATTGAATTTTCCTCGTTGAACTTCATACTGTTTTCTGAGCCCCCTGAAAGATTTTTGGGTTTATGTCTGCCTGGAGCTTTTCAGTGTCTGCAATGGAAGACACTGTCATGGCAGATTCGGGTGTCATCTGCAAAGGAAGACACGGTGCTGTGGCTGACATTCCTTGTCTATGTCGGATATAAGGATGAGGAACAAGATGGAGCGAGTACTGTGCCTTGTGGAAAAAGAGCTTTTCACCGTAGCTGCCTCGGACTTTACTCTGTTGACGACTACTCTCTGTGTTCTGTTAGTGAGGAAATTATAGATTCCATCGACCGACTTTTCCTGTTATTCCCTTTTGCACGCATTTTGTGCGCTATTACGCCATGGTCACACTTGTCGAAGGCTTTTGCAAAGTCTGTATATATTACATCTGCTTCTTTTGTCTTCTAGTGCATTTAGGACCTTTTCGTAGTGGTCCAATAGTTGAGACAGACAGGAGCGACCTGTTCTAAACCCATGTTGCCCTGGGTTGTGTAACTGATGGGTTTCTAGATGGGGTGGTGATCTTGCTTCTTAGGACCCTTCAAAGATTTTTTGATATGGGATGTTAGTGCTATTGGTCTGTGTTCTTTGCTGTTGCTTTACTGCCCCCCTTTTTGGAGTGGGGCTATGTCTGTTGTTTTTAGTAACTGTGGGACGACCCCCCTGTCATGCTCCCCCTCCATAGGATGGAAAGGCTCGTGATAGGGGCTTCTTGCAGTTCTTGATGAACACAGAGTTTCCCTGAGTCTGGCCCTGGGGCAGAGTGCATGGGCATGTCATTTATCGCCTGTTCGATGTCATTTGGCGTCAGGATAACATCGGATAGGCTTGTGTTAATCAAATTTTGTGGCTCCTCATAAAAAATTCATTTTGATCTTCGACTCTCAGTCTGGTTTGCGGCTTGCTAAAAACTGAGTCATATTGGGAATTTAGTAGCTCACTATTTCCTTGTTGTCATCTGTGTAGGACCCCTCTTGTTTAAGTAGGGGCCAATACTGGACGTTGTTTCGATTTTGATTGGCATAGGAGAAGAAATACTTTGGGTTTCTTTCGATTTCATTTAGGCTTTTAGTTTCTTTCCGCGATTCCTGACTCCTAAAGGATTCTTTTAGCTTAAGTTCGTGCTTCTATTTCTTGGGCCAGTGTCTCCCTACGCATTTCAGATATATTGACCTCTTTTAGCCGCTCTGTTATTCTTTTCCGTCGCCTGTAAAGGGAGCGCCTGTCTCTTTCTGTTTTACATCTACTCCTCCTTTTTCTTAGAGGAATAAGCCTTGTGCATACATCGAGTGCTACCGAGTTAATCTGTTTTAGGCATTAGTGGGGTCTGTGTTGCTTAGTATATCTTCCCAGCTTATATCGGTTAGGACTTGGTTTACTTGGTCCCACTTTATGTTTTTGTTATTGAAGTTGAATTTGGTGAATGTTGTGATCTGAGTATATTGTTTTTGATATGGTGATATTTCTTATCAGATCATCATTGTTAGTGAAGATGAGGTCTAGTGTATTCTCCAGTCTAGTAGGCTCTTATTTGCTGGTTTAAATTGAATTTTGTGCAGAGATTTAAAAGCTCGCGTGAGTGTGAGTTTTCATCAGAGCTGCCTCCTGGTGTTATTACTGCATAAGTGTTCGCAATAAAGCTAATAGAATCCTTGGCTTCATATCAAGAAGCATAAATAATAGGAGTCCTGAGGTTGTTCTTCAACTCTATATATCCTTGGTTAGGCCTCATTTAGATTATGCTGCACAGTTTTGGTCACCGTATTACAGAATGGATATAAATTCTCTGGAAAATGTACAAGGAGGATGACAAAGTTGATCCCCTGTTCAGAAACCTTCCCTATGAGGATAGACTAAGGGCCCTGAATCTGCACTCTAGAAAGACTTAGAATTAGGGGGGATATGATTGAGGTGTATAAATGGAAGACAGGAATAAATAAAGGGGATGTAAACAGTGTGCTGAAAATATCTAGCCTAGACAGGACTCGCAGCAATGGTTTTAAGTTAGAAAAATTCAGATTCAGGAAGGATATAGGAAAGTATGGTTTGGTAAAAGAGTTGTGGATGAGTGGACAAACTCCCCAGTACAGTCATAGAGGCCAGAACGTTGTGTTTGCTTTAGAAATAGGTTGGATAAATACATGAGTGGATGTGGGTGGGTGTGAGTTGGACCTGATAGCTTGTGCTACCAGGACGGTTGCCATGCTATCATACTGCCATACTATCAATTGATATTACTTACTAAAATTAATAATTACCATTTTTACTATAATTTCAATTTACTCTTAACATTTTTGACATTTAATTACCATTACTTGTCTAATTACCTTTACCTGTTTTAATACCACATTTACTATCTTAGAGTACTCTTAATTACCTTGTACTGCCATATAACCTCTAGTATAACTACCAGTGCAACAGTTAGGTATCTTTATTATGAAACGTTTCGCCTACACAGTAGGCTTCTTCAGTCAAGTACAGAAAAGTTGATAGAAGCAGAAGATACTTGAAGACGATGTAATCAGTCCATCACCCTTAAAGTTTTGAGGTGGACTGATTACATCGTCTTCAAGTATCTTCTGCTTCTATCAACTTTTCTGTACTTGACTGAAGAAGCCTACTGTGTAGGCGAAACGTTTCATAATAAAGATACCTAACTGTTGCATATGTGTCTTACCGAAATAAACATTACTTTTTCACTTTTTTGTAATCATTATTACTTACTAAAATTTTATTAAACACCATATTTACTACAAGTCAATTTTACTTTTGTACATTAAACATTATTTTATACTTCCCATAACATTTTGTTGCCAAATTTTCAAGTTTGTATATTCAACTCCAACCTTTATATTATCCTTTGTACCTGTGTACCTGTGTACCTGTGTACCTGTGTACCAGTGTACATGTGTACCAGTGTACCTGTACTCACCTATTTGTACTCACCTATTTGTGGTTGCAGGGGTCGAGTCCTAGCTCCTGGCCCCGCCTCTTCACCGGTTGCTACTAGGCCTCTCTCTCCCCGCTCCATGAGCTTTATCAAACCTCGTCTTAAAACTGTGTATGATTCCTGCCTCCACTACGTCATTTTCTAGGCTATTCCACTGCCTTACAACTCTATGACTGAAGAAATACTTCCTACTATCTCTCTGACTCATTTGTGTCTTTAACTTCCAATTGTGGCTCTTGTTTCTATGTCCCTCCCTGGAACATCCTGTCCTTGTCCACCTTGTCTTTTCCCACGCAGTATTTTATATGTCGTTATCATGTCTCCCCTGACCCTCCTGTCCTCCGTGTCGTCGGGCCGATTTCCCTTAATCTTTCTTCTTTGGACATTCCCTTAGCTTGGAATAACCTTGTTGCAAACCTTTGTACTTTCTCTAGTTTTCTTGACGTGCTTATCAAGTGGGGGTTTCCCAAACAGGTGCTGCATACTCCAGTATGGGCCTGACATACACGGTGTACAGTGTCTTGAATGTTTCCCTTTTCTAAGGTATCGGAATGTGTTCTCAGGTTTGCCAGGCGCCCATAGGCTGCAGCAGTTATTGTTGATGTGTGTTCCGGAGACTTGTCGGTGTTATATCACCCAAGATCTTTCTCCTGAGTGAGGTTTGCAGTCTTTGGCCACCTAGCCTATACTCTGTCTGTGGTCTTCTGTGCCCTTCCCCTATCTTCATGACTTTGCATCTGGCAGGATTAAATTCGAGAAAGCCTTTGCTGGACCAGGTGTCAGTCTATCCAGGTCTCTTTGAAGTCCTGCCTGGTCCTCATCAGATTTATTCTCCTCATTAACTTCACATCATCTGCAAACAGGGACACTTCTGAGTCTAACCCTTCCGTCATGTCGTTCACATATACCAAAAATAGCACTGTCCTAGGACCGACCCCTGTGGGACCCCGCTCGTCACAGGGCCCACTGTGTTACATCATTACGTACCATGACTCGTTGTTGCCTCCCTGTCAGGTATTCTCTGATCCATTGCAGTGCCCTTCCTGTTATATGCGCCTGATGCTCTAGATTCTGCACTAATCTCTTGTGAGGAACTGTGTCAAAGGCCTTCTTGCAGTCCAAGAAGATGCAATCAACCTACCCCCTCTTCTCTTGTCTTACTTCTGTTATTTTATCATAAAAACTCAGAAGGTTTGTGACACAGGATTTGCCTTCCGTGAATCCGTGCTGGTTGGCATTTATACTCCTGTTCATTCCAGGTGCTCCACCACTCTCCTCCTGATAATCTTCTCCATAATTTTGCATACTATACACGTCAATGACACAGGTCTATAGTTTAGTGCCTCTTTTCTGTCTCCTTTTTTGAAAATGGGAACTACATTTGCCGTCTTCCATACCTCAGGTAGTTGCCCAGTTTCCAGGGATGTGTTGAAGATTGTGGTAAGTGGTATGCACAACATATCTGCTCCCTCTCTAAGGACCCACGGAGAGATGTTGTCCGGTCCTGTGTACCAGTGTACCTGTGTACCTGCGTACCTGTGTACCAGTGTACCTGTGTACCTGTGTACCTGTGTACCTGTGTACCAGTGTACCTGTGTACCTGTGTACCTGTGTACCAGTGTACCTGTGTACCTGTGTACCAGTGTACCTGTGTACCCATCAGTTACACAACCCAGGGCAACATGGGTTTAGAACAGGTCGCTCCTGTCTGTCTCAACTACTGGATCACTACGACAAGGTCCTAAATGCACTAGAAGACAAAAAGAATGCAGATGTAATATATACAGACTTTGCAAAAGCCTTCGACAAGTGTGACCATGGCGTAATAGCGCACAAAATGCGCGCTAAAGGAATAACAGGAAAAGTCGGTCGATGGATCTATAATTTCCTCACTAACAGAACACAGGAGTAGTCGTCAACAGAGTAAAGTCGAGGCAGCTACGGTTGAAAAGCTCTGTTCCACAAGGCACAGTACTAGCTCCCATCTTGTTCTCTCCTCATATCCGACATAGACAGGATGTCAGCCACAGCACCGTGTCTTCCTTTGCAGATGACACCCGATCTGCTGACAGTGTCTTCCATTGCAGACACTGCAATTTTCCAGGGGGAAACAAACCAAAA
>NW_026464923.1:0-11255 GCF_026875155.1 Cherax quadricarinatus
TAGAGGTTGTATTGTGAGTGGTTGTGTCGTGTGGCAGTGGTTTAGAGGTTTTATTGTGTAGTGGTTGTGTACGTGTGGCAGTGGTATAGAGGTTGTATTGTGTAGTGGTTGTGTACGGGGGGGCAGTGGTAAGGGTTGTATTGTGTAGTGTTTTTTTTACGTGTGGGGGGTGGTATAGGGTTGTATTGTGTAGTGGGGTTTGTACGTGTGGAGGGTATAAGGTTGTATTGTGTAGTGGTTGTTTTACGGTGGCAGTGGATAGAGGGGTTGTTTGGAGTGTTGGTAGGGGGGGGGGGGGGGGGGTTGGGTTGTTTGTGTAGGGTTGTTATTTTTAGTGGTTTTGAGGGGTTGTTTTTTTTCTGTAGGGTTTTGTACGTGTGGCAGTGGTATAGGGTTGTATTGTGTAGTGGTTTTGTAGTGTGCAGTGGTATAGAGGTTGTATTTGTGTGGGGTTTTGTACGTGTGGCATGGTTAGGGGGTTGTTTGTGTAGTGGTTGTGTACGTGTGTCGTGGGAAGAGGTTGTATTTTGTAGTGGTTTGTAGTGTGGCAGTGGAAAAAGAGGTGTTTGTGTAGTGGGGTTTTGTACTGTGCAGTTGTTAGAGGTTGTATTGTGTAGTGGTTGTGTACGTGTGGCAGTGGTATAGAGGTTGTATTGTGTAGTGGTTGTGTACGTGTGGCAGTGGTATAGAGGTTGTATTGTGTAGTGGTTGTGTACGTGTGTCAGTGGTATAGAGGTTGTATTGTGTAGTGGTTGTGTACGTGTGGCAGTGGTATAGAGGTTGTATTGTGTAGTGGTTGTGTACGTGTGGCAGTGGTATAGAGGTTGTATTGTGTAGTGGTTGTGTACGTGTGGCAGTGGTATAGAGGTTGTATTGTGTAGTGGTTGTGTACGTGTGGCAGTGGTATAGAGGTTGTATTGTGTAGTGGTTGTGTACGTGTGGCAGTGGTATAGAGGTTGTATTGTGTAGTGGTTGTGTACGTGTGGCAGTGGTATAGAGGTTGTATTGTGTAGTGGTTGTGTACGTGTGGCAGTGGTATAGAGGTTGTATTGTGTAGTGGTTGTGTACGTGTGGCAGTGGTATAGAGGTTGTATTGTGTAGTGGTTGTGTACGTGTGGCAGTGGTATAGAGGTTGTATTGTGTAGTGGTTGTGTACGTGTGGCAGTGGTATAGAGGTTGTATTGTGTAGTGGTTGTGTACGTGTGGCAGTGGTATAGAGGTTGTATTGTGTAGTGGTTGTGTACGTGTGGCAGTGGTATAGAGTTGTATGGTGTAGTGGTTGTGTACGTGTGGCAGTGGATTTTAGGGGGGGGATGGTTTTATTGTGTAGTGGTTGTGTACGTGTGGGCAGTGGTATAGAGGTTGTATTGTGTAGTGTTGTGTACGTGTGGCAGTGGTATAGAGGTTGTAGTGTGTTGTGGTTGGTGTACGTGTGTCAGTGGTATAGTATTTGTAGTGTGTATTGGTTGTGTACGTGTGTCAGTGGTATAGGGTGTATTGTGTAGTGGTTGGTGTAGTGTGGCAGTGGTATAGAGGGTTTGTATTGTGTAGTGGTTGTGTACGTGTGGCAGGTGGTTATAGAGGTTGTATTGTGTAGTGGTTGTGTACGTTGTGGCAGTGGTTATAGAGGTTGTATTGTGTAGTGGTTTGTGTACGTGTGGCGTGGTATAGAGGTTGTATTGTTGTAAGGGGTTGTGTACGTGTGCAGTGGTAATACAGGTTGTATTGTGTAGTGGTTGTGTACGCGTTGGCAGTGGTTAGAGGTTGTATTGGCAGTGCTGTGTAGTGTTGCAGTGGTATAGAGGGTTGTATTGTTGTAGTGGTTGTGTACGTGTGTCAGTGGGTAAGAGGTTGTATTCTGTAGTGGTTGTGTACGGTGTGGAAGTGGTATAGAGGTTGTATTGTGTAGTGGTTGTGTACGTGTGGCAGTCGGTATAGGAGGTTGTATTGTGATATTGGTTGTGTACGTGTGGCAGTGGTATAGAGGTTGTATTGTGTAAGTGGTTGTGTACGTGTGGTCAGTGGTACAGAGTTTGTATTGTGTAGTGGTTTGGTGTACGCTGTGGCAGTGGAATAGAGGTTTATTGTGTAGTGGTTGTGTAACGTGTGTCAGTGGTTATAGAGGTTGTATTGTGTAGTGGTTGTTGTACGTGTGGCAGTGGTTATAGAGGTTGTATTGGTGTAGTGGTTGTGTACGTGTGGCAGTGGTATAGAGGTTGTATTGTGTAGTGGTTGTTTACGTGTGGCAGTGGTATAGAGGTTGTATTGTGTAGTGGTTGTGTTACGTGTTGCAGTGTTATAGAGGTTGTATTGTTGTAGTGGTTGTTGTACGTGTGGCAGTGGTACAGAGGTTGTATTGTGTAGTGGGGTTGTGTACGAGTGGCAGATAATAGAGGTTGTATTGTGTAGTGGTTGGTACGTGTGTCAGTGGTATAGAGGTTGTATTGTGTAAGTTGTTGTCTGTAACGTGTGGCAGTGGTATAGAGGTTGTATTGGGATGTATGGTTGTGTACGTGTGGGCAGTGGTATAGAGGTTGTATTGTGTAATGGTGTGTACCTGTGTCGTGGTATAGAGGTTGTATTGGGTAGTGGTTGTGTACGTGTGGCAGCTGGTGTTTAGAAGGTTGTATTGTGTAGTGGTTGTGTACGTGTGGCCTGTGGTATAGGAGGTTGTATTGTTGTAGTGAGTTGTGTACGTGTGGCACTGGTAGTATAGAGGTAGTATTGTGTAGTGTTGTGTACGTTGTGTCAGTGGGGGTATAGAGGTGTATTGTGTAGTGGTTGTGTACGTGTGTCAGTGGTATAGAGGTTGTATTGTGTAGTGATGGTGTACGTTGTGGCAGATGGGTAAGAGGTTTGTATTGTGTAGTGGTGTGTACGTGTGCAGTGGTATAGAGGTTGTATTGTTGTAGTGGATGTGTACGTGTGGCAGTGGTTATAGAGATTGTATTGTGTAAGTGGTTGTGTACGTGTATGTCAGTGTAATAGATGTTGTATTGTGTACGTGGTTGTGTACGTGTGGCGGTGGTATAGAGTTGTATTGTGTAGTGGTTTGTACGTGTGGCGTGGTATAGAGTTGTATTGTGTAGTGGTTGTGTAGTGTGTCAGTGGTATAGAGGTTGATTGTGTAGTGGTTGTGTAGCCCCATGTAGGCAGTGGTATAGAGGTTTGTATTGTGTCGTGGTTGTGTACGTGTGGCAGGGTATAGAGGTTGTATGTGTAGTGGTTTGTGTACGTGGGCAGTGTTATAGAGGTTGGTATTGTTGTAGTGTTGTGTACGTGTGGCGTGGTATAGAGGTTGTATTGTTGTAGTGGTTGTGTACGTGTGGCAGTGGTATAGTGGTATGTATTGTGTAGTGGTTGTGTAGTGTGGCCGTGGTATAGAGGTGTATTGTGTAGTGGTTGTGTACGTGTGTCAGTGGTATAGAGGTTGTATTGGTAGTGGGTTTGTGTACGTGTGGCAGTGGTATAGAGGTTTTATTGTGTAGTGGTTGTGTAGTGTGTGAGTGGTATAGAGGTTGTATTGTGTAGTGGTTGTGTACGTGTGGCAGTGGTTATAGAGGTTGTATTGTGTAGTGGTTGTGTTCGTGTGTCAGTGGGTATACAGGTTGTATTGTGTAATGGTGTGTACGTGTGGGCAGTGGTATAGAGGTTGTATTGGTGTAATGTTTGTGTACGTGTGGCAGTGGTATAGAGGTTGTATTGTTGTTGTGGTTGTGTAGTTGTGGGCAGTGGTATAGAGGTTGTATTGTGTTGTGGTTGTGTACGTGTGGGGCAGTGGTATAGAGGTTGTATTGTGTAGTGGTTGTGTACCGTGTGGCAGTGGTGATAGAGGTGTATTGTGTAGTAGGTTCTGTACGTGTGGCAGTGGGTATAGAGGTTGTATTGTGTAGTGGTTGTGTCACGTGTTTTGGCAGTGCTATAGAGGTTGTATTGTGTAGTAGTTGGTGTACGTGTGGCTGTGGTATAGAGGTTGTATTGTGTTAGTGGTTGTGTACGTGTGGCAGTGGTTAGAGGGGTTGTATTGTTGTAGTGGTTGTGTTACGTGTGTCAGTAGTATAGAGGTTGTATTGTATAGTGGGTTGTGTACGTGTGGCAAGTGGTATGGAGGTTGTATTGTGTGAGTGGTTGTGTACGTGTGGCAGTGGCTATAGAGGTTGTATTGTGTAGTGGTTGTGTTAGTGTGTCAGTGGGATAGAGGTTGTTTGTGTAGTGGTTGTGTACGTGTGCAGTGTATAGAGGATTGTTATTGTTGTTTTGGTTGAGTACGTGTGGCAGTGGTTAGAGGTTGTTATTGTGTAGTGGTTGTGTACGTGTGTCAGTGGTATAGAGGTTGTATTGTGTAGTGGTTGTCGTACGTGTGTCAGTGGTATAGAGTTGTATTGTGAGTGGTTGTGTACGTGTGGCAGTGGCTATATAGAGGCTGTATTGTGTTAGTGGTTTGTTTACGTGTGGCAGTGGTATGAGGTTGTATTGTGTAGTGGTTGTGTACGTGTTGGCAGTGGTTATAGAGGTTGTTGTATTGTGTAGTGGTTGTGTAAGTGGTCAGTGGTATAGATGTTGTATTGTGTAGTGGAGTTGTGTACGTGTGGCAGTGGGTATAGAGGTTGTATGTGTAGGGTTGTGTCGTGTGTCAGTGGTATAGAGGTATGTTTTGTGTAGTGGTTGTGTACGTGTGTCAGTGTATAGAGGTTGTAATTGTGTAGTGGTTGTGTACGTGTGGCAGTGGTATAGAGGTTGTATTGTGTAGTAGTTGTGATACGTGTGGCAGTTGGTATAGAGTTGTATTGTGTAGTGGTCGTGTTAGTGTTGTCCAGTGAGTATAGAGATTGTAGTGTGTAGTGGGTCGTTGTACGTGTGTCTGTGGTTATAAGGTATGTATTGTGTAGTGGTGTGTATGTGTGGCAGTGGTATAGAGGTAGTACTGTGTAGTGGTTGTTTACGTGTTGTGGCAGTTGGTATAGAGGTTTGTATTGTGTAGTGGTTGTGTACGTATGGCAGTGGTTTAGAGGTTTGTATTGTGTTAGTGGTTGTGGACGTGTGTTTCAGTGGTATAGAGGTTGTATTGTGTAGTGGTTGTGTACGTGTGTCAAGTGGTATAGAGGTTGTTTTGTGTAGTGGTTGTGTACGAGTGGCAGTTGGTATAGAGGTTGTATTGTGTAGTGGTTGTGTCGTGGGCAGTTGTATTATAGAGGTTGTATTGTGATAGTGGTTGTGTAGTGAGGCTGTGGTATAGGAGGGTTGTATGTGTAGTGGGTTGTGTAAGTGTGGCAGGTGTTATAGTGGTTGTATGGTTGTAGTGGTTGTGTGTGTGTCAGTGGTATAGAGGTTGTATTGTGTAGTGGTTGGTGTACGTGTGGCAGTGTATAGAGGTTGTATTGTGTAGTGGTTTGTGTACGTGTTGCAGTGGTATAGAGGTTTATTGTGTAGTGGTTGTGTAGTGTGTCAGTGTATAGGAGGTTTGTATTGTGTAGTGGTTGTGTACGTGTGTCAGTGGTTCTAGAGTTTGAATTGTGTAGTGGGTTGTGTAGTGTGTCAGTGGTAAGAGGTTGTTATTGTGTAGTGGTTGTTGTAGTGTAGGCAGTGTATAGGGTGCATTGTTTAGTGGTTTGAGTACGCGTGGCGTGGTATTAGAGGTTGTATTGTGTAGTGTGTGTGTACGTGTGGCCAGTGGTTATAGAGGTTGTATTGTGATAGTTTGGTTGTTTTACGTGTTGGTCAGTGGTATAGAGATTGTATTGTGTTAGTGGTTGTGTATGTGTGGTAGTGGTATAGAGGTTGTTTGTGTTGTGGTTGTGTACGTGTGTCAGTGGTTAAGAGGGTTGTATTGTGCAGTGGTTGTGTACGTGTGGCAGTGGTATAGAGGTTGTATTGTGTAGTGGTTGATGTACGGGTGTCAGTGGTATGAGGTTGTGTTGTGTAGTGGTTGTGTAAGTTGTGGGCAGTGGTATAGAGGTTGTTTTGTGTTAGTGGTTTGTGTACGTGTGTCAGTGGTATAGAGGTTGTATTGTGTAGTGGTTGTGTACGTGATGGGCCAGTGGTATAGGGTGTTGTATTGTGTAGTTGGTTGTGTACGTGTGCAGTGGGTATAGAGGTTGTATTGTGGTAGTGGTGTGTATGTGTGTCAGTGGTATAGGAGGTTGTATTGTGTAGTGGGTTGTGTACGTGTGGCAGTCGTTATATAGAGGTTGTATTTGTAGTGGTTGTGTACGTGTGTCAGTGGTATAGAGGTTTGGATTGATGTAGTGGTTGTGTACGTGTGGGGGGGGGGGTGGGGGGGTACTGTTGGTATAGAGGTTGTTGTTGTAGTAGTGGTTGTTGTAGTGTGTCAGTGGTATGTGTGTATTTGTGTAGTGTCGTGTACATGTGTCAGTGTATAGAGGTTGTATTGTGTAGTGGTTGTGTTCGTGTAGGCAGTGGTATAGAGGTTGTATGTGTAGTGGTTGTGTACGTGTGGCTGTGGGCATAGAGGTTGTGTTGTCGTAGTGGTTGTGTACGTGTGGCAGTGGTTATAGAGGTTGTATTGTGTAGTGGTTGTGTACGTGTGGCAGTGGTATAGAGGTTGTATTGTGTAGTGGTTGGTACTTGTGTCAGTGGTATAGAGGTTGGTATGTTGTAGTTGTTGTGTACGTGTGTCAGTGGTATAGAGGTTGTATTGTGTAGTGGTTATTGTACGTGTGGCAGTGTTATAGAGGTTGTATTGTTTGTAGTGTTGTGTACGGTGCAGTGGTTATAGAGGTTGTATTGTGTAGTGGTTGTGTACGTGTGGCAGTGGTATAGAGGGTGTATATGTGTAGTGGTTGTGTTTTCGTTTGTCGGCTGTGGTATAGAGGTTGTATTGTGTAGTGGTTGTGTTCGTGTGGCAGTGGTATAGAGGTTGTATTGGGCTAGTGGTTGTGTACGTGTAGCAGTGGTTAGAGGTTGTATTGTGTAGTGGTTGTGTTACGTGTGTCAGTGGTATAGAGGTTGTATTGTGCTAGTGGTTGTTGTACGTGTTGCAGTGGTATGAGGTTGTATTTGTGTAGTGGTTGTGTACGGTGTGGCAGTGGTATAGAGGTTGTATTGTGTAGTGGTTCGTGTACGTGTGGCAGTTGGTATAGGAGGTTGTATTGTGTAGTGGTTGTGTAACGTGTGTCAGTGGTATAGAGGTCTGTATTGTGTAGTGGTTGTGTACGTGTGTCAGTGGTTTAGAGGTTGTTTTGTGTAGTGGTTGTGTTCGTGTGGCAGTGGTATTAGAGGATTGTATTGTGTTTGGTTTGTGTACGTGTGGTCAAGTGGTTATAGAGGTTGTATAGTGTAGTGGTTGTTGTACGTGTGGCAGTGGTATAGAGGTTTATTGTGTAGTGGTTGTGTACGTGATGTCAGTGGTATAGAGGTTGTATTGTTGTAGTGGTTGTGTACGTGTGTGGCAGTGGTTATAGAGGTTGTATTGTGTAGGTGGTTGTGTACGTGTGGCAGTGGTTATAGAGGTTGTATTGTGTAGTGGTGTGTACGTGTGTCAGTGGTATAGAGGTTGTTTTGTTTGTAGTGGTTGTGTACGTGGTGGCAGTGGTTTAGAGGTTGTATTGTGTAAGTGGTTGTGTACGCGTGCAGTGGTAGAGAGGTGTATTGTGTAGTGGTGTGTACGTGTGCAGTGGTTAATAGAGGTTGTATTGTGTATGGTTGTGTACGTGTGGCAGTGGTATAGAGGTTGTTTGTGGGTGGTTTGTGACGTGTGGCAGTTGTTATAGAGGTTGTATTGTGTAGCGGTTGTGTACATGTGGCGAGTGGTTATAGAGGTTGTATTGCCTGTAGTGGTTGTGTATGTGTTGGCAGTGGTATAGAGGAAGTGCTGTGTAGTGGTTGTGTACGTGTGGCAGTGGTATAGGGTTGTATAGTGTAGTGGTTGTGTACGTTGTTGGGCAGTGGTTATAGTGGTTTATTGGTAGTGGTTGTGTACGTGTTGTCAGTGGGTATAGATAGGGTTGTATTGCGTATAGTGGTTGTTGTACGTGTGTGTGGTATAGAGGTTGTATTGTGGAGTGGTTGTGTACGTGTGGGAAGTGGTATTGAGTTGTATTGTGTAGTGGTTGTGTACGTGTGGCAGTGGTATAGAGGTTGTATTGTGTAGTG
Organism: Cherax quadricarinatus; assembly: GCF_026875155.1. Lineage (NCBI taxonomy): Eukaryota > Metazoa > Arthropoda > Malacostraca > Decapoda > Parastacidae > Cherax > Cherax quadricarinatus. The sequence goes on from NW_026464923.1 coordinate 8,113, forward strand.
GTTGTGTAGTTGTGGCCAGTGGTATAGAGGTTGTATTGTGTAGTGGTTGTGTACGTGTGGCAGTGGTATAGAGGTTGTATTGTGTAGTGGTTGTGTACGTGTGTCAGTGGTATAGAGGTTGTATTGTGTAGTGGTTGTGTACGTGTGGCAGTGGTATAGAGGTTGTATTGTGTAGTGGTTGTGTTACGTGTGGCAGTGGTATAGAGTTGTATTGTGTAGTGGTTGTGTACGCATGTGGTCAGTGGTATTGAGGTTGTATTGTGTAGTGGTTGTGTACGTGTGTCAGTGGGTATAGAGGTTGTATTGTGTAGTGGTTGTGTAAGTGTGTCAGTGGTAGTACAGAGGTTGTATTGTGTAGTGGTTGGGACGTGTGGCAGGGTTATAGAGGTTGTATTGTGTAGTGGTGTTACGCGTGCAGTGGTATAGAGGTTGTATTGTGTTGTGGTTGCGTTACGTTGTGGCAGTGGATAGAGGGTTGTATTGTGTAGTAGTGGTTGTGTACGTGTGTCAGTGGTATAGGAGATTGTATTGTGTAGTGGTTGTGTATGTGTGGTAGTGGTTTATGAGGTTGTATTGTGTATGTGGTTGTGTTCGTTTGTGCGTCAGTGGTAAGAGGTTGTATTGTGCAGTGGTTGTGTACGTGTTGGCAGTGGTATAGAGGTGTATTGTGTAGTGGTTGTGTACGTGTGTGTTCAGTTGGTTATAGTAGGTTGTATTTTGTAGTGGTGTGTACGTGTGGCAGTGGTATAGAGGTTGTTTTGGTAGTAGTGGTTGTGTACGTGTGTCAGTGGTTTATAGAGGTTGTATTGTGTAGTGGTTGTGTACGTTGTGGCAGTGGTATAGGGTTGTATTGTGTAGTTGGTTGTGTACGTGTGGCTAGTGGGATAGAGGGTTGTATTGTGGTAGTGGTTGTGTATGTGTGTCAGTGGTAATAGAGGTTGTATTGTGTAATGGTTGTGTACGTTGTTGGGCGTGGTATAGAGGTTTGTATTGTGTAGTGGTTTGTGTACGTGTGTCAAGTGGTATAGAGGTTGTATTGTGTTAGTGGTTTTGTGTACGTGTGGGCAGTGGTATAGAGGTTGTATTGTGTAGTGTTGTGTACGTGCTGTCAGTGGATAGAGGTTGTATTGTGTGTGGTCGTGTACATGTGTCAAGGTATAGAGGGTTTTTGTGTATGAGGTTGTGTAGTTGTGGCAGTGGTTATAGAGGATTGTATTGTGTAGTGGTTGTGTAGTGTGGCAGTGAGTGGTATAGAGGTTGTTTGTGTAGTGGTTGTGTACGTGTGGCAGTGGTATAGGGTTTATTGTGTAGTGGTTGTGTAGTGTGCAGTGGTTTATAGAGTTGTATTGTGTAGTGTTTGTGTACTTGTTCAGTGGTTATAGAGGTTGTATTGTGTAGTTGTTGGGTACGTGTGTCAGTGGTATATGAGGTTGTATTGTGTAGTGGTTGTGTTACGTGTGGCAGTGGTATAGAGGTTGTATTGTGTAGTGTTGTGTACGTGTGGCAGTGGTATAGAGGTTGTATTGTGTAGTGGTTGTGTACGTGTGGCGGCTAGTGGTATAAGGTTGTATTGTGTCGTGGTTGTGGGTTTCGTGTGGCAAGTGGTATAGAGGGTGAATTGTGTAGGGTTGTGTACGATGTGGCAGTGGTATAGAGGTTGTTATTGTGTAGTGGTTTGTGTACGTGGTGTCAGTGGTATAGAGGTTGTATTGTGTAGTGGTTGTGTCGTGTTGCCCAGTGGTATCGAGGGTTGTATTGTGTAGTGGTTGTGTACGTGTGGCAGTGGTATAGAGGTTGTATGGTGTAGTGGTTGTGTCGTGCCCTGTGGCAGTGGTATAGAGGTTGGTATTGTGTAGTGTGTTGTGTACGTGTGTCAGTGGTATAGAGGTTGTATTGTGTAGTGGTTTGTGTACGTGTGTCAGTGGTTTAGAGTATTGTATTGTTGTAGTGCTTGTGTCTTGTGGCATGTGTATAGAGGTTGTATGTTGTAGCGGTTGTGTACGTGTGGCGCAGTGGTATAGAGGTTGTATGTGTAGTGGTTGTGTACGTTGATTGTCAGTGGTATAGAGGTTTGTATTGTGTAGTGGTGTGTACGTGTGGCAGTGGTTAGGGTTGTTTTGTTTAGTGGTTGTGTAACGTGTGGCAGTGGATAGAGGTTGTATTGTTTAGTGGTTGTGTACGTTGTGTCAGTGGTTTATAGAGGTTGTATTGTGTATGGTTGTGTACGTGTGGCCACGTGGTATAGAGGTTGTATTGTGTAGTGGTTGTGTACGCGTATGGCAGTGGTATAGAGGTTGTACTGTGTAAGTGGTTTTGTAGTTGTGGCAGTGGTATAGTGGTTGTATTGTGTAGGGTTGTGTACGTGTGGCAGTGGTAGTATAGAGGTTTGTATTGTGTAGTGGTTGTTACGTGTGGCAGTGAGTATAGAGGTTGTATTGTTGTAGTGAGTTGTGTACGTGTGGCAGTGGATTAGAGGGTTGTATTGTGTAGTGGTGTGTACGTGTGGGGCAGTGGTATAGACGTTGTATTGTGTAGTGATTGTGTACGTGTGGCAGTAGGTACCAGAGGTTTTATTGTGTAGTGGTTGTGTACGTGTGTCAGTGGTTATAGAGGTTATATTGTTGTAGTGGTTGTGTACGTGTGGCTGTGGTATGAGGTTGGTATTGTGTAGTGGTTAGTGTACGTGTGTCAGTGGCTATACAGGTTGTATTGTGTAGTGGGTTGTGTACGTGTGTCAGTGGTATATATAGAGGTTGTATAGTGTACGTGGTTGTGTACGTGGTGGCAGTGGTATAGAGGTTGTATTGTGTAGTGGTTGTGTACGTGTGGCGTGGTATAGGGTTGTATTGTGTAGTGGTTGTTACGTGTGCAGTCGGTTATAGAGGTTGTATTGTGTAGTGGTTGTGTACGTGTGGCAGTGGTATAGAGGTTGTTTTGTGTAGTTGGTGTGTACGTGTGTCGTGGTACAGGGTTGTATTGTGTAGTGGTTTGTGTACGTGTGGCAGTGGTATAGAGGTTGTATTGTGTATGTTGTGTACGTGGTCAGTGGTATAGGGTTTGTATTGTGTAGTGGGTTTGTACTGTGTGGCAGTGTGGTATAGAGGTGTATTGTGTAGTGCGTTGTGTACGGGTGGCAGTGGTAT
>NW_026464924.1:0-14282 GCF_026875155.1 Cherax quadricarinatus
CATATTTTGGGGTGTCTTGCATGGTTTAATTTTTTTCCATTATTTCAGGGGGAAAATTTCATTCGCATACCGATTTTTGCAAAACAATCCCCCTTTCACGTTTAAAATCGGTACGGGGGTCCACTGTTTTTACTTATTTTTTAGGGGAAATTTTGTTTCGAAAATCGAAAAATTTCGTTTAATAGCCCTCCAGGAACGGTTTTAATTACGAAAAAAGGGCCCCTGATTGTACGTCAAACACTTTCTCAAAGACATAATACGACAGAAACACCCAAAGGTTAACATGCAATTTGGGGGGCCCTATTTAACTAAAAATTTCGTAATGACAACACTTTTTAGGTTTAATCGGTTAAAATTTAAACCCTTTGTTTTTGCAGGCCCCTTTCTGATACTTATTCTATGTCGCAGAATTTTGGAAAAATAAATATTTTTTCTTGTGAAATAAGAAAATTTTTCCTGTGTTAAGGGGCACCAAAATACGAAATTTGGCCGGGAAACTCAGGGAAATTTTGCCCCCACGAATTTTACGGTCTCAGCGACATATAGCATTGGCAATTTCCCCGAATTTGAAACCTTTTTTGGTAATTCCTTGTTCCATTTTCCCAAAACTCATAGATTCTTTAGAACCCATTTTTTCTATCAGCTGGTACAAGAAACCGCCCATTTACCGATTTAAAAATCCCCAAATAAAGTGGTAAAAAAATTGGGTTTTTTTTCCCCAATTTCACGCAATTTTAAAAAAGACCAATTTTTAAAAATGGGGTTCCAAAATAAACAATGTAACACTTTTGGGCACTAAAAAAATATCCCTTTCATTATCAGCTCAGGCCCCTCTTATATTATATTGTTTTCTATTTTGTTTTTTTATTCATACTAAAAAATACAAAATTATGTTATGCTGACTAATGCATTTTGTAAAAATGGGAAAAAATAATTAGTGCACTAGTAAAAGATATTAGACTCCCCAGTTTTATGTTATTGGCATTTGGGTAAATTTGCTTACCATGAACATTGGGGAAAAACCGAAAATTTCTGCTACTTGGGGCTCAATTTTCAAGGTCGTTTTCATTGTGAAATAATGAAAATCATCTCTATTTTGTAATATGTTTTCCATTTTATCACCTGAGCCCATGAAAACGAGATAAACGATAAATACTATACAAAATACACCTCACAGTAAGCGTTTTAAATCCCAAAAAACGGTCAGTTTTTTTTTTTTTTCCTCAATTACGCGCTGCATGCTGCAGGATTTTTTTTTATGTGGTGCACACTGACCACACAGACCCTTTCCCCCATTCTCTAAACATGTGAGCCTACCAGCTTTCTCCTGCTTGATTTGAAGCCGCTAGAATTTACGGGTATAAATACATCAGAAACAGTGGCACGTAAGACGTACATATACGACGTAAACAGTCAGAGGGTTTAAGAATCATTCATTATCATGTTTACAGTGGACCCCTGATGTACGATATTAATCCGTTCCTGAGAGCCCATCGTAGACGAAAATGATCGTAGGTTGAATTAATTTTCCCATAAAAAATAATGGAAATCAAATTAAATCCGTTCAGGACACCCGAAAGTATGTAAAATTTTTTTTTACCACATGAAATATACATATTCCTACATACAAAAGGAAGGATACATGCAAAATTTAGAGTGAGTACATGCACAAAATATTGTGCATGTTTACTATACTAAATGAAGAATAAATGACACTTACCTTTATTGAAGATGTAGTGATAGACACTGTGTCCTGGGAGTGCCTTTTCCTTCTGAGTAATGTAGGTCCTTTTTGGGCATTTTTTTCCAGAACAGGCCTTATCACACTGTGTATGCCACTATGATTCTTAAATCTTTCAAACCACTTTGCTGGCCTTAAATTCACCAATATGAGCACTATTTCAGGCATTTTTTTCCTGTTTCACTGGGTGTTAGTCGACTGTTGTGGGTCGCATCTAGGAGACAGGATTAAGGACCAATGGAAATAAGTTAGACGTCATTGAGACACACTGACTTTTGTTTTCTCGGTATTCTCGATAAGCCACCCAACAACAGTCTCTCCACATGTTTGAGTAGTACAGATGACTGTGGTGCAGCAGCAGCTGACTGTGGTACAGCAGCAGCAGCAGCTGATCATGGGACGCAGAGCTCAGCAGCTGACCTTGGTACAGCAGCAGCTGACCGTGATACAGCAGCAGCTGACTGTGATACAGCAGCAGCTAACTGTGGTACAGCAGCAGCAGCGGCAGCAGCTGACTGTGGGGAAAAGCAGCAGCAGCTGACTGTGGTACAGCAGCAGCAGCTGACTGTGGTACAGCAGGCAGCTGACCATGGTTCAGCAGTAGCAGCTGCTGCCATGGTACAGCAGCAGCAGCAGCTAACAGCAGTACGATAGTATTCTCATCCTTTTACCCCAGGTTGACACTAAAGTTTTCTTTGGGCCCATGGGGACTTATTTAGCAGTTACAAGACTAAAACACTGGGAAAAATACAAAATTTATCAAATGTATCTTAAACTGTCCACCCTGGCTTGTAAAAATGCACATTTGTCAGCTGAGGCACTTTGGCCAGATGGCGCATTTGGAAATGCTGTAAGTCTAGTTTTTCAAAATACTCAGGGTCAAATTTTTACCTGAAAAGCATCATTTGGTCGTTTTAATGTAGTTGGGGAGATCGTGTGGGGGTCCACTATGCTCTGTTATTATTAAAACCTTGTATTTTAAAAGTCATGCCAGACTCTAGCTATTACAGTTTTGAAATGCGATGTTTGATAACGAGTGTTTAAGTTTTAAATGAGAAAATTTGTTTTTAAATTTGGTTGCACTTATGAAGGAAATTATAAACATTCTGATCCATCCTGGGCCATTTTAAGTTATTCCAGGTGCGACTTAACAGTGGTCCAGCACAAACTCAAAACATTGTCATAAGTTTCCTCTCTTAAGTATGGCTTACTTGTGAATTGTTCTAGTCACAATATTGGAACTTTTAGGCTTAAGAGTTGTGTAGGAGGTATGAACATAACAAAATTATTTTTTTTTTTTTTTATTTTTTTTTTATTATCACACTGGCCGATTCCCACCAAGGCAGGGTGGCCCGAAAAAGAAAAACTTTCACCATCATTCACTCCATCACTGTCTTGCCAGAAGGGTGCTTTACACTACAGTTTTTAAACTGCAACATTAACACCCCTCCTTCAGAGTGCAGGCACTGTACTTCCCATCTCCAGGACTCAAGTCCGGCCTGCCGGTTTCCCTGAATCCCTTCATAAATGTTACTTTGCTCACACTCCAACAGCACATCAAGTATTAAAAACCATTTGTCTCCATTCACTCCTATCAAACACGCTCACGCATGCCTGCTGGAAGTCCAAGCCCCTCCACACAAAACCTCCTTTACCCCCTCCCTCCAACCTTCCTAGGCCGACGCCCTACCCCGCCTTCCTTCCACTACAGACTGATACACTCTTGAAGTTATTCTGTTTCGCTCCATTCTCTCTACATGTCCGAACCACCTCAACAACCCTTCCTCAGCCCTCTGGACAACAGTTTTGGTAATCCCGCACCTCCTCCTAACTTCCAAACTACGAATTCTCTGCATTATATTCACACCACACATTGCCCTCAGACATGACATCTCCACTGCCTCCAGCCTTCTCCTCGCTGCAACATTCATCACCCATGCTTCACACCCATATAAGAGCGTTGGTAAAACTATACTCTCATACATTCCCCTCTTTGCCTCCAAGGACAAAGTTCTCTGTCTCCACAGACTCCTAAGTGCACCACTCACTCTTTTTCCCTCATCAATTCTATGATTCACCTCATCTTTCATAGACCCATCCGCTGACACGTCCACTCCCAAATATCTGAATACGTTCACCTCCTCCATACTCTCTCCCTCCCAAATCTGATATTCAATCTTTCATCACCTAATCTTTTTGTTATCCTCATAACCTTACTCTTTCCTGTATTCACCTTTAATTTTCTTCTTTTGCACACCCTACCAAATTCATCCACCAATCTCTGCAGCTTCTCTTCAGAATCCCCCAAGAGCACAGTGTCATCAGCAAAGAGCAGCTGTGACAACTCCCACCCTGTGTGTGATTTTTTAAATCTTTTAACTCCACGCCTCTTGCCAAGACCCTCGCATTTACTTCTCTTACAACCCCATCTATAAATATATTAAACAACCACGGTGACATCACACATCCTTGTCTAAGGCCTACTTTTACTGGGAAAAAATTTCCCTCTTTTCTACATACTCTAACTTGAGCCTCACTATCCTCGTAAAAACTCTTCACTGCTTTCAGTAACCTACCTCCTACACCATACACTTGCAACATCTGCCACATTGCCCCCCTATCCACCCTGTCATACGCCTTTTCCAAATCCATAAATGCCACAAAGACCTCTTTAGCCTTATCTAAATACTGTTCACTTATATGTTTCACTGTAAACACCTGGTCACACACACCCCCTACCTTTCCTAAAGCCTCCTTGTTCATCTGCTATCCTATTCTCCGTCTTACTCTTAATTCTTTCAATTATAACTCTACCATACACTTTACCAGGTACACTCAACAGACTTATCCCCCAATAATTTTTGCACTCTCTTTTATCCCTTTGCCTTTATACAAAGGAACTATGCATGCTCTCTGCCAATCCCTAGGTACCTTACCCTCTTCCATACATTTATTAAATAATTGCACCAACCACTCCAAAACTATATCCCCACCTGCTTTTAACATTTCTATCTTTATCCCATCAATCCCGGCTGCCTTACCCCCTTTCATTTTACCCACTGCCTCACGAACTTCCCCATACTCACAACTGGCTCTTCCTCACTCCTACAAGATGTTATTCCTCCTTGCCCTATACACGAAATCACAGCTTCCCTATCTTCATCAACATTTAACAATTCCTCAAAATATTCCCTCCATCTTCCCAATACCTCTAACTCTCCATTTAATAACTCTCCTCTCCTATTTTTAACGACAAATCCATTTGTTCTCTAGGCTTCCTTTAAACTTGTTAAATCTCACTCCAAAACTTTTTCTTATTTTCAAAAAAATTTTGTTGAAACAGCTCACCCACTCTCTCATTTGCTCTCTTTTTACATTGCTTCACCACTCTCTTAACCTCTCTCTTTTTTCTCCATTTTACTCTTCCCTCCTTGCATCACTTCTACTTTGTAAAAACTTCTCATATGCTAACTTTTTCTCCCTTACTACCTCTTTACATCACATTCCACCAATCGCTCCTCTTCCTCCTCACCCACTTTCCTGTAACCACAAACTTCTGCTGAACACTCTAACACTACATTTTTAAACCTACCCCATTCCTCTTCGACCCCATTGCCTATGCTCTCATTAGCCCATCTATCCTCCAATAGCTGTTTATATCTTACCCTAACTGCCTCCTCTTTTAGTTTATAAACCTTCACCTCTCTCTTCCCTGATGCTTCTATTCTCCCCAATACAAAATTATTTGTATTGGGGTTTTATAGGGCTACCACAGCTTGAGCCATATTGACAAGTAATTGCCACTTTTCCATATCTCCAGGGCACAACCCACCACATCACTGGAGATAGGCCTTATATGGCTCAAGTCGTTGTAGCCCTTGAAATGCAATGGCAACTACATTGCTCAACATTTGTTAAAATTGGTATTGCATTTTTTTTGTGTATCTCACTCTTAAATGTATTCATTTTCAGCATGTTTTTATATGCCTGTAATGAGTTCCTGTATGTATGAATGATATAATTTGCAAAGGGAAATTTGGGGCTTTTAACCATTGTTGAAATATTGACAGACCCAGCTTATGGTTTCTCCCAACTTATTTTATTTATAATTAATATTTTTTCTTTGCCTCGGCCTTTAAATAAATGCAGAGGGGTTGATAAAGGACAAGGGAAGCCATAGAATTGATGAAAAAAGGTGGGTGGTTGGTGAAATTGAGGTATCTGTGGAGACAAAGAATGTTATCCATGGAGGCAAAGAAGGGAATGTATGAGAGTATAGTGGTACAGGGTCAGCCATCACAAATCTGGCAGTCAGTACTCTGGTTTCTGTCAGTAATCCAACACTAATTTCGGGCCAGCATAATTTCAAATTTCCGGCTCACCACACCAACCTGCTGTTACTGTTTGGTGGGTGTACTTGCTGCATAAGTCATTCCAATTTATTTTTCTCCATTTTTATAACCTGCTTACTTTTAGCCCTAGCCATAGTTCCAACGAATAAAAGAAGTGCTTTTTCCGTTGTGTAAAACACACACACTGAAATTGTCCATAAAAGACAAAGTGGCTTTGAAGCCACAGTCAGTTGCCATGAGCTTAGCTCACTCCAATGTTGTGACCGTAAATTTGGGCCTTCATAAGAGACAAAGGTCCCGTGTGATAATGTTTCACTATATAAAAAAAAAATCCTGCAGCATGCCCCTGCATATGAGAATAAACTATGACTTGTTTTTTTTGTAAAACAAACGAATTTGGAGTGTATTTTTGGATGGTTTTTATGCTTGTATTCTCATTTTTTTTGGGCTTGTTGGATACACTGGAAGATATATTACAGAAATAGATGTGATTTTGATTGGTTTTTACGGTGGAAAAGCACCTTGAAATTGAGCTCGAAGCAGCTGAAATGTTCGAGAGTAAACATATGATGTTACCCCTCCAATGGTTTTGTTCAACGGCCATCTAATACATGATCACAAATGGGTTGACATTATTTATACAATTATGACAATAATGCAGTAGTCTACATACCCGTAAATCTTCTATTTTTTTGTGTGAATAAAAATTCAAAATGGAAAGCAAGTGTAATAAAAGAGGGGCCTGAGACATGACTAATGAACTGAGATAATGCTATTTTAGTGCCAGGAATGACTGCATTGTTTATTCTGGACCCTGTTTTTTAAATTGGCATTTCTTGAAATTGTTTTAAATTGCCCAAATTAACCAATTTCTGACCACTTTATTGGGTAGTTGAAATAGGTAAATGGGCTGTTTCTTGTACTCAAGCGACAGAATAAAGCAGTACTAACGACATAGCTATGAGTTTGGGCAGACTGGAACAATGGAATTGGGCCCAAAATAGACATAAAGTGGGTGAAATCGCCATTGGTTAAGTGTACTACTCTGTAATTCGGCAAAATGACTAATCCTGCACCCTACAGGGCCCAATAAATTTCTAGATTAGTTGAGGTCAACCTGTACCAACACTTTTATGGATTTGGGAAATGTGGGTTGTAAATGCTGCAGCAGGAAAGAGGCTGGAAGCAGTGGAAATGGTCGTGTCTAAGGGCAACGTGTGGTGTAAATATTATGCAGAATAGTCAAAGTGTGGAAATTAGGTGGTTTGGTCATTTAGATAGGATGACTTGGAGGGTGTATAAATCTGTAGTGGAAAGGAGGAGGGAGGGTTGTTCTAAGAAAGGATGGAGGGAGGGGGGAAAAAGGTTTTTGTGTGCAAGGGGCTTTGGGCATCCAACAGGCAAAGTGTAAGCATGTTAGGGATGAAAGGAGATGAATGGGTTTTTGGGACTTGAAAGAACTGTTGGAGTGTGAACAGGGTAATATTTTGGGGAAGGGATTCAGGGGAAAACCTTTACCGGACTGAGTCCGGGGGTGGGAAGTACAGGCCTCACTTTAAAGGGGGGTTTGGGAGTGGCATTTGAACTGTCGAATCTGAGTGCTTTCTGCAAAGGCAGAGGTCAAGTGAATGATGGGAAAAGTGTTGAATGATGGTGAAATTGTTTCTTTTGGGTCACCCTGCCTTGGTGGGAGAGGGCGGGCGTGCTGAAAAAAAAAAGTTTATTTGGAAGGTGTGCGAGTTCCTATTTTGCATAATTTGGAAGGAATTATGGCTTTTATTGTCATTACTATATATTTGTTTACTGTACCTCATGTTGATTTAATAAGCCTCACTATCACTACATCAAAACTTGGCCGGGTAGTGTCACATCATTCCTTTCCCACACACTTCCATATCAGCAAGGAATGTCTGTTAGAATGTAAGGCAAGTTCACTATTTTTCCCAGGATGTATCTTCAGTGTTATGGTGTAAAGATTTCTTCAGAAGGTAGGATATTCGGAATCTCAGATAAATAACATTAAGTGATAAACTTGTTTTCATCAGTAAATAGGAATCCTTTAAATTAAAATTTCTTTAAAGTGATAAATTTAGAATGGATTTTCACACAGTTTTACATCTAAAAAAAAAAAAAAAACTTTTTTCTTTGCTTTAAATATCGGGAAATGAAAGGGGGCCGAACTTCTCTAGATCTTGAACTGGATCTGGCAGCTCAGCAACGGCGCCTCCGTCAGCTGCATGAAGAACTGATGGTCTGCGAAGCCTTAAGACTCAACTAGAGAGTGTAAAAAATTCCCCTGACCCCCCCTTCGTGGTTGGCTGACCAACAACTATGAACCAGTGTTCTCTCGCAGGTCTGTTCTCATTCATCAACTTGTTGGGTGTTGTATACCATAAATTAATATGATACTCAAGTTGTGAAGCAAAATTTATTGCTATCATCATCATCATCATCATCACAGCCATTATCATCATTATCACCACTACCATCACCCATCATAATATATTATTAATCATTAACATCAGTATAGGCAAATGGAGTAGAGTTATTGGTGAAATATTGGAAAGCCAGTGGTACTAGGTGACGAGGACAGTAACAAGAATAGTGGAGGAACAGAAAGAGTAGGAAAGAAAAGAGAGGGTGGTTTTCTAAACTGTATATTACACTAATATTCGTTATGCAAGAAAAAAGATGGACGAATTGAGATTAGTTGCAAGTGTGGGTAGCATTGATGTTTTTGCCATAACTGAATGTGGTTTAATATGAAAAATTGGGAAATGCCTGCTGAATGTCACATTCAGGCTTTTAAATTGTTCCAAGTAAACAGAAGTATCGGAAAGGGGGGTGGGGTGGCGCCCCTTGTCCGTGTTTCATTTAAATTTTTGCATAAAAATGGGTATAAAGTCTGATATAACACATACAGAATCTGGATAGAATTTTCAAAGGGGTATGAAAAATTTATTTTAGGCATGATATACCGTCCCCCAAACTTAGATAGGGACCAAGGGAGACTACTTCAGGAGGAAATTGTTAAGGACATAAGGCATGATAACGTAGCACTTCTAGGGGACTTTAACTTTAGTCAGATTGATTGGAATATTTTTAGCATTGAATGGAAGTATGTTAGTAGGAACAACTCAGCCTGGTTGATCAGGCGCTGATCCACCAGGAGGCCTGGTCACAGACCGGGCCGCGGGGGCGTTGACCCCCGAAACTCTCTCCAGGTAAACTCCAGGTAATGGTCCCAGATTTTCACTTAGCAGATTACAATGGGCTTAGAAAACACTTATCTGTTGACTAGGGTAACAGAGAGAGCTATCAATATGACAGCTTTCTAAACACTATACATGCTGCCCAAAGAACGTTTATCCCATACAGTGGACCCTCGCCTAACGAACGCATCGCATAACGTTAAATCCGCCTCGGCAAGCGCTAAAAAATTCGCCAACGCGATTCGTTCGAGACGCTTCCATGTGCGGCCTGAGCCCACCTCACTTGTTCCGTGGGTGCCAGTGTTTACAAGCCAGCCACCGCGGTCGCTTCCAAGCATACAGTCGAAACATTTCATATTAAATCACAGTGTTTTTAGAGATTGAAACTGCAAAATAAGTTGCTATGGCCCCAGAAAGCTTCTATGCCAACCCTACAGCAAAAAGAATGAAAATTACTATGGATATGAAGAAAGAGATCATTCTAAGTATGAAAGCGGAGTGTGTGCCCTCCGAGCTGCCAGGTTTTTACACAAACCCCAATCAACCATCGCTACTATTGGGGGCAAGAAAACGGCAATCAAGGAAGCTGTTCTTGCCAAAGGTAAAACTCTTTTTTCGAAACAGAGATTGCAAGTGATAGAAGATGTTGAGAGACTCTTTTTTGGTGTGGATAAACGAAAAACAGATAGCAGGAGATAGCATCTCTCAAGCGATCATAGTGAAAAGGCTAGGAAGTTGCATGACGATTTAATTAGAAAAATGCCTGCAACTAGTGATGATGTGAGTAAATTTTAAGGCCACAAAGGTTTGGGTTTTGAGAGATTTAACCCTTAAATGGTCCAAACGTATATATATACGTTTTTTCATCATCTGAAAGTATGTAAAAAAAATGTAGATCATCTTTTTTGTTTTACATTTGAAAACGTGTAAAAAAACTTTATCTACATTTTTTTTGTTATATTTGAAAATATATAAAAAAGTAGATCTACTGTTGGAGCACAACGAATTTGAACGTCATCTGTTTGGAACCGTTTAAGGGTTAAGAATCGTAATGGCATACAGAGTGTGATGGGGCATGGTGAGGCTGCCAATTCGGACCACAAAGCGGCTGAAAAATATGTGCAGGAATTCAAGGAGTACGTAGACAGTGAAGGACTGAAACCTGAACAAGTGTTTAATTGTGACAAAACAGGCCTGTTTTGGAAGAAAATGCCAAACAGGACTTACATTACTCAGGAGGAAAGGCACTCCCAGGACATAAGTCTATGAAAAGACAGGCATACTCTGTTGATGTGTGCCAATGCTAGTGGTGATTGCAAAGTGAAGCCTTTTAAGGTGTATCACTCTGAAACTCCCAGAGTGTTCAGGAAAAATAATGTCCTCAAGGCTAATTTGTGTGTGCTATCGAGGGCAAACAGTAAGGCATGGGTCACTAGGGACTTTTTCTATGACTGGTTAAAACCAAAGCATTTGCCCCCACTGTAAAAAAATTACCTAATTGAAAAGAAATTAGACCTTCAGTGCCTCCTGGTATTAGACAATGCTCCTGGTCATCCTTCAGACGTGGCAGAGCGACTTTCTGCGGAAATGTACACAAAAGCTATGTTTGAAAGATGCTTTGTAGTGACCTCAGAAACTCAGTTGACTCTAAGAGAGTTTTGGAGAGATCACTTTAGCATCCTCAATTGTGTAAACATTATAGGTAAGGCTTGGGAGGAAGTGACTAAGAGGACCTTGAACTCTGCTTGGAAGAAACTGTGGCCAGAATGTGTAGACAAAAGGGATTTTAAAGGGTTTGAGGCTAACCCTGGGAATTCTATGCCAGTTGAGGAATCCATTGTGACATTGGGGAAGTCCTTGGGGTTGGAGGTTAGTGGGGAGGATGTGGAAGAGTTGGTGGAGGAGGACAATGAAGAACTAACCACTGATGAGCTGCTAAATCATCTTGAACAGCAAAAGGCCACACCTGAGGAAACTGCTTCAGAGGAGGGGATAGAGAAATTGAGGAAGTTGCCTACTTCAAAGATTAAGGAAATGTGTGCAATGTGGCTTAAAGTGCAAACCTTTTTTGATGAAAATCACCCTCACACAGCTATTGCCAGCTATGCTGGTGACTATTACACTGACAGTGTTGTGAAACACTTTAGGAATCTCATAAAGGAACAGGAGGTACAGGCCTCTATGGACAGATATGTTGCACGACAGAGGTCCAGTGACTTCCAAGCTGGTCCTGGTGGCATTAAAAGAAGAAGGGAAGTAACCCCGTAAAAGGACTTGCCACCTCAAGTCCTAATGGAAGGGGATTCCCCTTCTAAACACTAACACCATCAACACTCTCCCCTCCTCCCATCCCATCAATCATCACCAGATCTTCAATAAAGGTAAGCGCCATGTAACTGTGCATGTCTTCTTCAGTTTGTGTGTATTAAAATTAATATTTCATATGGTAAAAAATTTTTTTTGTTCATACTTTGGGGTGTCAGGAACGGATTAATTTGATTTCCATTATTTCTTATGGGGAAAATTAATTCGCCTAACAATAATTTTGCCTAACGTTGAGCTCTGAGGAATGGATTAATAGCGTTAGGCGAGGGTCCACTGTATAAAGAAATTAGATCAAATAGAAATGACCCAAAATGGATGAATAATAGGCTCAAATATCTTTTAGGGCAGAAGAAAGGAATTTATAGATGCATCAAAAGAGGTGAGAGTCATCTTAAGAATCAATATATCGACATTAAGAGGGACATTAAATAAGGAATAAGAAAAGGTAAACGGGAGTACGAAATTAAAGTTGCTAGGGATTCGAAGACTAACCCAAAAGGTTTTTTCCAGATTTATAGAACAAAAGTTAAGAGATAAGATAGGTCCCCTTAAAAATAACTCTGGGAATCTTACTGACAAGGAGAATGAAATGTGCTCAATTTTTAATAATTATTTTCTCTTGGTTTTCACACAGTAAGACACTGACAGTATCCCAGTAATTAACTTTTATAGTGTGCCTGAAGAAGATAAATTATGTAATATCACAGTCACTAGCAAAATGGTTATGAAACAAGTAGACTGACTGAAACAAAATATATCGCCTGGTCCTGATGAGCTTTTTTCAAGGGTTCTTAAGGAATGCGAAATTGAACTCTGTGAACCATTAACTAATATTTTTAATTTATCTCTTCAAATAGGTGTAGTGTCTGATATGTGGAAGATGGCTAATGTAATTCCTATTTTTAAAACAGGGGACAAGTCATTACCATCAAATTGCTGCCCAATAAGCCTTGCCTCAATTGTAGGCAAATTACTAGAGTCAGACATAACTGATGCTATAAGAAATCATCTGGATAAGCATAATTTGATTAATGATACTCAGCATGGATTTATGAGGGGCTGTTTCTGCCTAACTAATTTATTAACCTCCTTCAGTAAAGCTTTTGAGGCTGTTCATCGTGATAAAGAATTCGATATTGTTTATTTAGATTTTAGTAAGGCTTTTGATAGAGTACCACACCAGAGACTCTTAAAGAAAGTGGCAGCTTATGGCATTGGGGGAAAAGTGCTGTCATGGATCAAGTCATGGCTCACCAATAGGAAGCAGAGAATGTGGTTAAGTGGGGTTAAATCCGAGTGGGGATCTATAACAAGTGGCGTTCCACAGGGATCGGTCTTAGGCCCGTTGTTGTTGTTTATAATATAGTATATCAATGACCTTGATGAAGGAATTACTAGTGATATGAGCAAATTCGCCGATGATACGAAGATAGGATAATTGATTCAAACGAAGATGTCACGGAACTTCAGGAGGATTTAGACAAACTCAATTCCTGGTCAGCAAAGTGGCAGATGCACTTCATTGTAGATGAATGCAAGGTTCTGAAGCTCAGGAGTGTCCATAACCCTAGTACAGTGGACCCTCGACTAACGCTATTAATCCGTTCCTGAGAGCTCATCGTTAGTCAAAATTATCGTTAGTCAAGTTAATTTTCCCCATAAGAAATAATGGAAATCAAATTAATCCGTGTAGGACACCCCAAAGTATGACAAAAAAATTGTTTTTACCACATGAAATATTAATTTTAATACACACAAACTGAAGAAGACATGCACAGTTACATGACACTTACCTTTATTGAACATCTGGTGATGATTGATGGGATGGGAGGAGGGAGAGTGTTGATGGTCTTAGTGTTTAGAAGGGGAATCCCCTTCCCTTAGGACTTGAGGTGGCAAGTCCTTTCTGGGGTTACTTCCCTTCCCTTAAATCTCTCAAACCAACCTTTGCTGGCCTTAAATTCACTCACATCACCACTGGTTGCTGGCATTTTTTAATTAAATCGTCATGCAACTTCCTAGCCTTTTCACATATGATCGCTTGAGAGATGCTATCTCCTGCTATCTGTTTTTCGTTTATCCACACCATTAACAGTTTCTCAACATCTTTGAGTACTTGCGATCTCAGTTTTGAAAACATAGTTGCACCTTTGGCAAGAACAGCTTCCTTGATTGCCGTTTTCTTGCCCACAATAGTAGCAATGGTTGATTGGGATTTTGTTTACAACCTGGCCAGCTCGGAGACACGCACTCCACTTTCATACTTACAATGATCTCTTTCTTCATATCCATAGTAATTCCACCCTTTTTTCTGTAGGGGTTTGGCACTAGAAGCTTTCTTTGGGGGCCCCTGGTGACTTATTTTGCAGGTGCAATCACTAAAAAGGCTGTGGGAAAATGAAATGTTCCGATTGTATGCTTGGAAGCGACCGCGGTGACTGGCTGGCTTTTAAACACGGCCAGAAGTGGATGCTCTCAGACCCGAACAAATAGTGTTGGCGAGTTTTTTAGCGCTAGTAGGCAAAATTTTTGCGTTAAAAATGTATCGCTAGTCGGATTTATCGTTAATCGATGCCATGTTGGCGAGGGTCCATTGTACTAAAGTTAAAAATTAGAACTTACCATAAATTATGAAAAGGACCGGGGGTTATG